>KZ505766.1:940103-956770 GCA_002844005.1 Limosa lapponica baueri | reverse complement strand
TGAAAATACATTTAAAGAGAGACTAAAGCTCTTCTTCATCAAAAACCAAAGATCAAGTAAGCAGTTGTATTAATTTGTTATGCATAATTATGATACTTTGAGTAGAATCCAATTCCATTGAAAGTAACTGTAAAGTTATCATTAATTTCATTCTGAGCTAAAATTTTACCCCATAGAGGAATCTATTTTACATAATATCCAAATCAATTCAGAAAGTATTATTTAAAACTGAAAATATCATAGTTATTTTGTAGGATCACATATATAGTGATGTGATTTTATTTCTGTATTATGATCAAGCTGACTAATTTGCATGGATCTGACTTTTCAATGCTCATTGACAAGTCATGACCTTATGTCTAAGAGAGCAAAGAGCCTCTAAGATGCTGGAGGAAAAATGTTGCAGAAGTACTGTAGCTACAGCAGTAGTTTTTGGAGCATTCAATTTTAATTAAGTATTCCTAAGTGAATTTCAAACTCAAGCTGTACTAAAAAAAAAAGTTGGAAAGGAAACTAATGTGGAGGACATACCTCCTTCTCCTGAATGTGGTACTTCAGAAACATAGCCCTTGTCTTTAGTCTGATTTAACAATATCTTCACTGGCATATGCACTTAAATTCATAGGCCATCATAGAAGATAACAAAGTGGAGGAACTAAGACATTAATCTTTATAGACATCCATGCAGCTGGTCCAAAGGGGTCAACCATTGTGTATTATCAAATCTTGATGAGACCAGTGGAGCTCATAGCTGAGAAAAGCAGAAGCAACTGACCTCAATTTTCCTGTGTAGCAGGACTGAATTTACCTCCATTTGCCCTACACCTGTAAAGGACTAAAATTGCAATAGCTTTATACACAAAGATTTTAGAATAGAAAGAATACATTTTGGCTCTTCTAATACATGGTTCCATGGCTTTATGCCTGGAAAAGGACAGAAAGGAAAAAAGAAAAAACTTTATTTTTTTTTGTCACAATCTAAAAAAAAAAGAAACAAACAAAATTTGGGAGACTAGAGCAAGTTTTTAAAAATAAGACAGACCATATGTAGCTGTAAGAGCTGGTATTAAATAAATCCTAGTTTTACATCACAGAGCATGATCTTTTTATTGGCTAAGCTTCATTAACTTTCCACGTGTCATAAGCAAAATATTCCCCAAGCCAAAATTAAAGAAAAAAGAAGAAAAAAGGGACTGTACTGTAAATAACTGATATTTTCAATTTGAGCTTTGGAATTATTTGCCAGTTTCCAGGTAATCAGGTTCATCCATGGGAAAAGCTTTATTTATTACACTTACATAGGCACACAGCAGAAAAGTCATCTTAATTCAGGTGCCTAAATAGCACAGAAATCAGAGGACCGCCTCTGTTAGTAAATGATGTAGATAACCCTCAGAGTGTCTTCTTTTCTAAACTTCAGATGGGACACAGGTTTTTTCACAGTGTTATACATTTAACTACATTTAGTTAGTAAATTTAATTTCAAATAAAAATCTTCATTAGAAAAGTTTCTTGTTCTGTATTAGCACACTTTAGAGCTGTCTTATTGCATATTGGCCAATATGAAAAGAATGGGTACAAAAATTCAGTACACACTGAACAAAGGAGATGCATGAAGAGCAATTTCTTACTCCATTTTATGTTTACAAATCTGTCTGTGTTGGAAAGAATGAATTTTTGTATGTAAGTTGTAGATTCTCCCTCCACAGAGATCTTAAAAAAAACCACCTAGACACAGTTCTGGGCAACCAGCTCTAGGTGGCCCTATTGGGCAGGAGGTTGGACAAAATGACCTCCAAAGGTCCCTTCCAACCTCAACCATTCTTGTTAGAGATAAATGAGTTTAACTGGATTTACATTTTAAATGTAATTAATTGTACTACAATTTCTCAAGTTGTTTTAGTTCTCTTCTACTTTCCTCCTTGTGACTTTACATGTCTAAGTATTTAAAGTTTTATAGCCCTTTACTTCTGACATTATTGATATAGTGTGTAATGAACTAAGAGACAAAACAGAAAAAGCATCCTAAACTAGAAAAGACTATTACTATCGGCTAGAAACGCAGTCTGGGAAGCTGTAAGCAATAAACAGCCGTTTTGTTCCTGATCGAGTCCGCAAAACAGGGATTTGATGCACTCTTGTTTACCTACTAAGAACATTGATAAAGTTATGACCTGACTCACTGTAAATCTTTTCATTGATAAGATAGGAAGCTTCTGAATAGAATGTTCTTGCTTGAAATAAGAGAAAGATTTTTTTTTCTCCCTACTTAGATCTTAACAAGATTAAAAAAATACAGGTACATATTTTGATGGCAGAACTGCAGTCTCTGTACATCTTAAAATAGATACATTTATGATCATCAGAACAAAAATTAAGCCAGAAGTTAATGAATTAGTATGAATTCATGGCCATTCCTTTGCCAAGTCCATACCCTTCTGGCTAAGCACATTAAGAGAATTGTCATAAGTTACTATACTGGGACATCTCTATTAGGCTGAGGTTGTGATTGGGTAAGTGTGATGTATGGGTCCAAGGGAGAGGAATGGTGTGGAAGTTTATTTGGAATAAGCAAGACAGTGGAAAGCAAGCGTTAATTCATCCTATTGGAGATGGATTCATGCTATAGACAAGTAGCACAAGAATTTTTCTGCTTGGCTTGCTTGATGATCACTGGAAGACTCCAGATTCTGATTAATTTTCCTATACAGTGACGCCATACAGAGCTGAGATACATTTTGTAGAAGCATACTGTAGTTTTGGTTAACAAATGAAAACACAGTAGGGAGTTTTTTCTGTAGATAGCTAGCAGAAACACAGTCGTTATGGGCACCTTCTTTTCCTGACAGGTCCTCAGGAGAGAACTCTAAAGAAAACTCTAAGAGTTGAGGCATGTTTTTTCTGTTGTTGAATTATGCAGCCAGTTCACGGAATGCAAGTTGGAGAATGAGGGTGCTTACTGGATTTACAGCAGCATATGGGAAGGGCATGCCATTTCCCACTAAAAATCACACAAATTACCCCAAGCACTGCTACTGGTTCTCATGATACAAGAAGCTTAACCAACAATTAGACATTGAATAGAGCAATTTTCAGGAGCAATAAACATGAAATACAGCAAAATTACTGTACTGAATGAAAAATAAATAAATCCCCAAATCAAACTGTTCAGAATTAGTAAGTTCAGTCAAACACTCATTCTGCTTATGCAGATTTTGGTTCTTGTCCAAATACTCACAACCCAGATCCTCTAAAATACAGTCTCCTAAAACCTGCTGCCGAGTTAGTAGCTGCTGCTCATTCAAGTGTACACATTCAATCCATTGGAAGTGGAGGATTCTGGTGCCCAGAGGTGTCAGGGAGTTGATAAATAAAAGTTACTACCCTTTAGATCTTAGTCAGTGTTCAGTGAGAACAATGAAAACCTTTCTTCAAATACTGAAGATGTAATTGCTCACCGAGAAAATAATTGTCAGTAGTATCTTTCAGATAGCATAACTAAATCCAACTACGTATGTTCACCAAACAGTTTTCACTAAAGCATAAGACTTCACAAATGAATTTAACACATCAGAGTGTCAACCAGAGCAGTCAAGTCTAGACTTTAGTATTCTGCAGAAAATTCATATAATCTAGATCACATACAGATCGGTAGCATGAAATATCAACTGTTTCATTCATTAATCTGGTTTTGAAAGTATTTCTATAAACTGATAAAACAAGCCTTCATCTATGTCTAATGTCAACCTAGCTTCCACTCAATCTTCTGCAAGCAAATGTCTAATCAACTTCAACCAATGCATGAAAAGCATTTCACAAATGTGTCAGCCAAGCCAAAGAAAAAAAAAGAGAAGATGACATATTGGTATGACTTGCTTGTACTTGCCAAGATCACACAGTGCATTATCACAGCCTAAAATAAGTCTCAAAGGGAAAAAATAAGTGAAATTTCAATTCAGTGGAGAGGGAATAAAAGGTAACCATCACCAGGATATAAATTATTAACAGTATATTTTGATCCAAGTCCTAAAGCCAGCTGCTATTGAGATGATTTTGCTAAAAACCAGAAATATGTTAGAGACTTATGAGAAATGAACAATGGACGGTGATCATAAAATCTTCAGCTACTATCTTTGTCACTCTCACTTTGATTTAGACCAGCTCTCTAAATCGGAGGATTAATCTCCAAAAATGCTTGTAAAGGAAGCATCAAGGATTTATAATAAAAATGAAAGTCACAGTCAGTACTGGTGAAGTATAATATATTACTCTGTACTTAAAAATGCCGCAAAAAATAGCATATACTTGTTTAAACTGAGATGGAAACGTTAACATTTGACATAGTTACATTTATTTCACAAAAACAGATTTTGAACTGTTCTTATCAATTCCTTCTTTTAAAGAAGACAAAGGATGTAACACCACGGTTACACAGACACAGTGAAATTACAATCTCATTAAAAAATACGTAACTGGATAACAGTGTATGGTTGATGTAGCTGAACACAAGTTTCAGGCACCAGTGTCAAAGCATAGAGATACTCTGTGCAAGTGACCCTGCTAGTCGAACAATCTGGCTATGAATGAAAAAAAGTAAGTCAAGCAGACCATGTTGATCCACTGACAGTACATAGAGGACAAAAATAGCCAGCAAACAGAAATATGAAATGCTTTCTTTCTTTGTAACAGAGTAATAAATGAAAAATCTATTTTAAATGTTTTCTCTAGTGACTGTCCCCTCCTTCCCATGTTTGAAATCAGACCGCCACAACAGTAGAATAAATGCATTTCTTCCAACTCACAGATGACATCCCCAACTATGATGCTACAACAGATTTTCAACTGAGAAAATACTTATTTGGTAGTCCTACATTAATTATTAAAGCTTTCACAGAAGTGACTAAATGTGCTCCCTCTGACAGTACATCCTGATTCTAAAGGCCGAGACATGCAGAACTAGGAGACATGACCTCTGAAATAGGATACACTTGAAGGCTGTTCTTCCATAAATATATATATAGTAATAAGTGACCCAATCACATACTGTTCAAGACCTACCCTGTTGCCTTACTGTATAACCCAGTCTGGTGTTTCTGTGGAAAACAGCCATTCCTCTGGAGATATCCAGAGCCTGAAGCACTTTCAGGCACAGCCTGGAATAGATCTATGGAACTTAAATATTTGAATACTTAAGTAGTTCTAGATCTTTCAGGACTAAGGCCTGAGAGTTAAGAGTTTAAGGCAGCATCCAGGAGCATAGATCCCCTGTATTGATGGAGTTTTTAATCAGAAAATGCCATTCTTTTTGCATTTAAACCAATGTATAATTTCAAATTGTAATTAGAAACCAGGCTATTATCAATGCAGAAAAGAGGCATCTCACACCAAGATTAACATTTACAGGGCTAAAAACCAGAAGAAACAAACAGACTTTTATACTACCTAAGAAATTGAGACAACACAAAATTGATAAGGGAAAGAAATCCTGGTGGGCTTTTTTGTTTATTTGGGGTTGGGTGCTTTTTGCCTTTTTTTTTTTTAATCATTATCTGTTCTTCTTCTTGTAATAGCCTAGTTGTTATGGCAACCATTCATACACCAACAGACTTCCACAAAAGGATTAGTAAAGACAAACAATTCATGTTTTCTTCAGCAACAGTTCAAAAAAGAAAAGCTACAAAAAAAATTAGAACATAGCATTATCAAAGTACTGGGGTTCTTCCTAGTCAAATGATAGCATGACAACCCACCTACCTTCTACAGCCTCCCAATCCATTTAGTACCTCAACCTCTTCACTCATGTTGGGGAATAAATAGTCTGTGGCTAATTACTCTTCTAGGCCAGCAGGAATCACTAGGCTAATGTTCACACACCTAATTGCCAATAACAGCTGTGGAGCTTCACATGGTTGGGTCCACAGGATTTTAACTCTTAGTTTACAGATGACAAGATGCTGTAAAAGGCCATCCAGTTCTCGTGATAACTGCAACTTCACAGTTAAAAGCAGTAATAAACCTGAAGGTTTCTTTCAGCAATTGCATGGTAGAATATTGTGTTTGCTGTAGATTGCATTTTAATAGGAGGGAAACTAATAGATATAAAAGGTGATTTATCAGTTTTATATGTAAGGTGTTCATTTTGAACTTAGGACTGAGTAAAATCAAAAAGTATGTAATATTACCATAAGATAATTATGATTCCTTAAAAGGGAATTTATGCACACATCTTTGGATATGCATAATGAAGCCACAGTTCTTAAACCACTGAAGTAATTATACTGAGTTCAGCAGACCTGCTAATGTATTTGCAACACAACAGTGAAAGATAATATCTTTACTATGACTTGATGCAAACGAAGTCACATCTGTGTAAGACTCAATGGTATTCTGCTGTGGACAGAAGGGTTCAGCCATGCAGAATCGGACTCTCAGTTCACAAGACTGAAAAAAATGAATTCTTAAAGTGACCTCCCCCCATTTAACCTTAGTCAACCAACAGTTTTAACTTAATTAGTGAATGAAAACTTAAAACCAAGAGTTAGATACAAATATTTACACTGGCAAAAACTACTGAATTTAATAACAAGACTGAGAATTTAAACTGTAATCCTCTAATGTCTGCAAAAACTGAATAAAATACAGTTAATTTCCATTGTGGTAGTTAATAGGTAAAATTAGCACTGAAATAAATTGCACATGTGATAGAAGCAAGTACCCATGTGGATCCCTCTAAAGAAATCCTGTCTTTGTGCAATAGACCTAAGTTTGTAGGAAATACTGTAGTATTTTGTAATATATCCTTTTAGCTAGAACATTTTAATATTCACATGGTCTGTAGAACAAGTTCTTGATTCAGTTCTGTTGTGCATTCAGCATGACTTTCAGATGTCCTGGTTCATGGATGCATAATTATGCAACCTAACATTAAAACTACATTTTAATATTTTATAAGTTGGGATAGTATGAATATATTCTGTATGAGAAGATACTGTGTGAAGACTTTCAGATATTAATATTTAAATACTTGCCATTGTATTTCCTCTGCCTATGATTGAAAGTATGTCTTCTTAATGTTGCAGTATCTTGCATCTCAAATACCATATGTAGTTCTGGTTACCCTTTCAAGAAAGTGGACTTGTAAAACTACAAAAGACCTGAAAAATGGCATCACGAAAGACAAATGGCATAGAATAGCTTTCAAACAAATAACTGAGTAGTTCATTACATTAAAACAGACTGAGTCTTAACCCAGAGATTTCTGGAAGCTGGAAAGGTGTATATGTGTAGGCTTATTTTTTACATTCTTCTGTATGATATGCCAATCGCCCATATCAGGGACAGGTTACTGACTGGATCAACCTTTGCTCTGTTGCAGCATGGCTATTCTAGTTCCTTTTAGTTTTACCTTAAAAGTGGATGAAACTGTAAAGAACCTGAATTTACTTCTGTATTTTCTGTTCTTTTTAAAATAGGTCTGAGAATACGATTATTCAATTTTTCTCTCAAGCTACTAAGCTGTTTCTTATACATAGTTCGTGTGCTCCTGGATGATCCTACACAAGGACTTGGATGGTAATGGTGGTTGTTTTGTTATTTCTGCTCTCAAAGCACTGTTTAACTTACAAATAATGAATTTAATGAATAAATGTTAGATATTCCACCAACAGGTATTCGGTTTTACGTCTTACAGATGTGTTTAAAGAATTATAAAGCCAGTTTTACATTGTGAGTGGAAATAAGAACCAAAATAACAATGTTCTTTTTTCACTTTACTGCTAAAATAATCCTGGCTATTTGCTCAGATACTGTGCATAGATATAGTTGTGCAAACTTGTATCTTTTGGTTGTATTATTACATAACATTTCTATGTATCATATTTATGTTTACATTTATAAAATCAAAATTGCAAATATCTGGTTACCAGTTTATGCAATAATAATTTTAGGGTTTTACTTAAATAATTCTAGTTAAATAATTTTACTTAAGTAATTTTACTTACATGTTTTACTTAAAACCCTATGTCCCAGAAACAAACAGACAAATATGTGAAACTGGGCTTCCATGCAGATGACTGATGGTAATTTTGTAGCCCTTTGCTTTCTGTTAACATTTAGAAGAGAGTGAGACCAAAACTACATTCTTTACTCATGATGAGCTATGGTCATAATGCGTGATTTTGCACACCTACAGTTGTCAGTATGGTATTCTATTTGGGCCATTGTGTACTTTTTTTTTTTTTTAATGTGTTATACAATCAACCACCAATTGTAGAAGAAATTATATTTATCATTTATTCAATCCTTCAGCTGTAGTTGTGTCCTGGATATATTGAATCTTCTTAATTCTAAATGCTAATAAGCATTTTATTAACTTGCTTTCACTTGATTTGATTCTATTGACCTTAAATACTGAAAAAAATAAAGCGCAGATGAAAATACTAAACTTGGGATGATAGAACTAGCACTCTTCACACAATGTTAGGCAAAGGACAAAGTATGACTTCTAGTTTTAATATTTGAAAGTCACTTAAATCTAATAAGGGTAATACTATAAAAAAGCTGGTGCACAGGAGAAATACTATATTTTACAAGAATCAAATCCAAGGCAAAGTGAGTTAAAGAATATCAGCTGTACTTAGAAGTACATGAGAGAAGGACGTGTGAATGGGAAGTACAGAAGATGCATTTAAGAGGTTTTTTTGGTCAAATTTTATTGTAAGAAGTTAGAACATTTGAAAAAGGGCCAGAAAAAAAGCTCCTTTGAAAAGAAAGAACTGCAAAAAACTTATTTTTTACTCCAGATACATCTTAAAATGTCTCTTCAGGGAGAGTAAATGTGTAGGGAGGAAACAAGCTGTAAAGATTTCACAAAAACTTTAACAGTGATGGAGAAAAGAAAATCCATCCTTAGAAATTTAGGCATAGTGGCACTCAGGGACTTGAAATTTTATAACTAATGATACTTTCTGGCATGAAGAAGCTTCTGATACTGTTTTGTTATGAGAACTCTAGTGATCCCAAATGAGCATAATATTCTGCAAGGTTATGTCTGGGTATGCAGAACAGATTAGAACATCAGCACTTCTGCACAGGTGTACTTCAATCCTTTTGTATTCATATGCCAAGATTTTTCCGCATCTTGCAGACTGCTTAATTCCCCAGACCTTTCACAACATGTGTGTTCCTTCAAACTAAATGTTTAACAATTCACCAGCCAGAGTGTGTATTTGTCTTTTCTATATATATATATTATTCCCTTATATTGTGTTGTAGTACATTGAAGAGACTAGTTAGTTTGTTCTATCTCTGTATAACATTTGTCTGGCTGAAAAATTTCAGGTAAGTCACTTTGGCATGCTTACTAAGACCCTGATCTTAAAAGCTATGCCAGACAAACCAGCCCTGTGACCAAATGGTACCCCAATAATGTCAATGGTTTTGCCCGTAGACATCCTGAGGGACTGATACCTAAACTATTGCCATAATGCATTCTTACAAGTGCAGTGTTAGGAAAAAAAATCCTTTCTAGATATTGTCACAGCCTGGTGAAAGAAACTACTCAGTGTGACGAGAGCATGGCCACAGAAATCATTATCACCTGGTTGTTTTTAAAGTGACAATTCTGTGAGGAAGGCTTTTCATCACAGACTCCTCCCCACAGATTTATTTCATGTTTTTCAGAAATGCCTGCACAAGTTAGTATCTTTCATTTACCCCTTCAGGCACAGCAGGTGTCCAGGGAAGCATTTAAGACATAGAGCATCCTTATGAATGGATACCATTCAGTGCCTGTCCCACTCATAGTCAGTAAAAATATAGCTATTACTAGTCTGTGGTCTGCCAATCCTTTTCTTTTGTGCTGACCTTGCTTGCCAAGGATAAACAAGGATATTTTTCATCATTTACACAAATATATATTTCCACATCCTTACATGACCATTTGAAGAGAGGATTTATGCCAGCAATTCAAGGCAAGATAGCATCATATGTCATAGGAGATATTTTTTTACATATGTGTCACCAGTTTCTCACTTGAATTACTGCTGCATTGATCTCCAGCCCTCCTCACATCCTCACAAGAGGATACGAAGTGTGGTTTCATCCAGTCTTTCCTGTTGAGAGTATAGCAGGTAAAGTGTATGTGGTCTTTCTATCCCAGCCTGTCTATGTGATTGGCTTTGTAATATCTCTTGGTCTTCAATATTTATTGTGTACTTTCAGCTTTTGAAAGTATAATTTCAGTTGTTTTAAAATTGGAACGTTTGAAAATAAATATTTAAAAAATGTAACCTGTAATGCTTCGCAGTCATTTATCTACAGATACAGGGCGTATATGGAACTGAAAGTTATTTTTTCTGAAAAATTTTACTTTCTGAAAGTTATTTTACTTTTTAAAAATTTCTATATTCACTGCCTAAGGTTTCAAACTATTGCATGCATTTTATAGAACACTTAAAAACATAATTAATGTCCCTTTATTCCCATATGTTTTTATGATTGTGTTTGCATATGCATTTGCTAATGAAAATGGACTTTGCATGGATGGGATGACAACTATCAGTAAGGAATTAAACCAGAGTTGTTCCAGTCAAAACTACACACCTGGAGCGATTGATTGGTGAGTTCCTAATTTAAAAAAGCACACCAAAAGTGCACATAATGGTGGGAAGGGTAGGGAAATGGGAAGACAAATTCATTTCCTTCTGGAATGGTGGCATTTTAACATAGAATAGTGATATTTCCTTAACTCTCAAGCAATTACTGCTGTGTTCCTGTATATTCAAAACTGCCTTTAATATTTTAAATGTTTCTCTGATTGCGTAAGTGAACTGCTGGGTTGGATGCTCTTGTAAGATCTGAATTCTATCAATGCTTATACCTTGCTGAAAGAAAAGGGATGCCCTTATTTAAAAAGCAATTATGACTAGCAGTAAATGACTAATGGATGCTAAATTCCAGTAGTACTGCATGAAGTGCCTATTATCATTGAGTTTAGTAAATACTAAAACATGAGATCTTTCCAAGATATGACAGCCCCTATGAGTTAGATATCATTTATATTGTTACACAGACAGCAAAAAATTCACACACAATAACTATGAAGTTTCTTTTTCCTACCACAAATAATTATTCTTCTGCATCTCTAGAATCAAGAGCTCAAATTGATTTATTCTTTCTGGAATCATAGGGAGTGAACTAGCAGCCACTGAAGCTAACGAAAGATTTTGGCGTCACTGGGTGTTGCATTACTCCCATGGGAACTTAATGAATGGTTTTAGATTAGAAGTACAAGCAATGTCAATACTCGCTAGATGACTACCGATTAAATTTTTTATTACCGAGACATTTTAAAAAAAAATAAGGCTGCTCTAATTTCCATTCACACATAAATATTTTTTTCCTCTTGATTTTGTTCAAAACACTAACCATATTTCCATTAATTCCATATTTATTTTCTTATTATAATGAACAGGTCTCCTATTATTTGGGTGAATCGAAGCTTGCCTTTATGGGGATTACAGGTAATATGTAAATGGAAAATTTAACTATTACCATTTAATAACTGTAGACAATGTTGATTAATAGCATCTTAGTGATGTTAAAGGATACTCAGAAAAGTTGATATTAACAAAGAAATCTACTTGATGATCAAGTACAACAAAAACATGGAGTAAAGATAAGCTGATCTGATCTAGCTGGTTTTAATTTATATAGCTTTACAATATATTTTTAAAATAGTAAAGCCTATACCAAAATATTGTAGAATTAGATAGCCATTTATTTTAGAATTATCAAGTTCTGTCAAGTCAGTCAAGTATTCAGTGTTTGCTCTAATGATGAGTTTAAGTTTCATAATTGCTTATGAGTAGCTTTTCACATGCTTCATGGACTTTCTTGTAAAATAGACTAGAAAGCTAAAGTTACTTCATAATACAGAAGTGTACTTGTTTAAAGGAGTATGTCACAAAAGATGCACTACATCAGTGCTTTGTGGCTCTTAGAGATCTTTTGCAGTTTGTGGTTCAGTCCTCAGCGTTCTGGAGCCTGCTCATTTTAGGAACACTTCTTAAGCTTGTGGACAGTGCTGTGGGAATTCTCCCTGTGAAATGTGTTTTTCTACTAAGAATTCCTTAATCTTCTAGAATGGTCATACCATTATATTCTTTCACCATTCTTAGTGCAATGCCATTATCGTGGTTTGCACCTCTATGTAATATACAATTTTACTAAGGGAAGAATCCCTTGATGAAAATACCTTTCAAAGCCTTGCTTAAAGTACGCACAGTTTGAATAAATTTTGACCTAGGCATTCAGATTACTGTACTCAATTCATTAAAAAATACTGAGGGATTTCTTTGCTTCTGATTACAGTCAGAACTTCTAATACTACAGTCATTACTTCTAATAAGTTTATTTGATAAACATAGACATTTATACATATGTGTATGTATGTGTATATACATGTGCATTCACAGTATTGAATAGTTGCAAACAAATATTTATTTTTATTTGAGATTCAACCAGAGTTTATATAAAACAGTAATACTTATTTGGAGAAACTAATACTGTATTTTGATAATTTTTAATAATTTTCCAATTCATAACATCTTTTTTAATTCTAGATAATGATATTGTGAGTTCAAATAGTGCACTCTTCTGAGTGTTCAGTAGTAGTGAGCATTAGCTTAAAATTAGAAATCCTGAGGCTTTTTTGACTTCAGGCTCCAGCTGAATTTGTACATCTTCTCGATGGAATATTCCCAGAACATATATTAAAATACAAATATTTGCTATGCAAAGGATTTAAATAAGTTTTGTGGTTATTTAACATGTATAAATTTTTAAGTACATTTTTGATATTTGGCTATTTAAATATTTTTAAATTACATAATACATACACTAATTACGTGTAACGTAAGTGAAGGCTGATAAGTTCTCAGTTGCATTTAAATATTAGAATCATAACAACTCATCTGTATTGGTTTTTTCTGTTTTCAACTTTCTGAATTACACACAGTAAAAAAGTGTTGTTTTTTCCAAACATTCATAACAACTTTACAGAAAAGTAAAGAGCTGAGTAACTTCCATTATTTACAGCATCCTCTTTCTCTCTTTTTCTCTGGCTTGTTAAAAGATCTTGGTACCTTTTAGGAACAGACAGCTGAAACTTGAGAAACAATCTGGCAGACTGTGTATGGAGCTCTCTAAAAACCATGGAAAGGCCACCCTACAGGCTCTCTGGAGTGTTATACTTGGAAAAGAGCAATGAGACTCAAGTTACAGCCTGTGCTTTAGTCAGAAAAATAACAACATTTAAGCTTCGTGCTAAATGCTGTTAGCTGAGATGGTTTCAGAGGATGCATGCAAAAGATGTTTTTTATTATCTTTTACTTTTCATTGTAATGCTTAATGTCATATATTCTTTAGAAGCCAGTATTAATACACATATTTTATCACTTCACTTAAGGTTTCTGTGGCTTTAATAAGTCTCTTCGAAACTCTGCTGCTGAGTTATCTAAGCTACAAGGTAAGTACTTTTAGTTACTTTCAGGCATAATTCATCACAAAAATGCATGTACAAGCAGGAAATTGAGAAAAACACACGTGTAGAGCACAGTATATTGTCACAGGAAGCCCTGTTCATCTTTCTCAAATTTATGAGCAAACAGTAATATCTAGAGAGTGGAAGACAGAAATGAAATTTTCTTTTTCCATTGTCCACTGGCACATTGTAATTTGAAAACACATTCTCAAAAGTGACCTGGATTTTTGGATATTGATTTTTCTAGTGCACAGTTTTATAAGTCTATCCATAATGCAAGGTATACGATTGTCATTGATGTCAAAGCTGTAGCTACTCAATATCTATAACTCAAGTTTCAGGTCTCTAAAAATGAACACAAAAAGCAACACCAAGACAGTATTTTTTTTTTTTTAATTATGGATACCTACATACTTGTGTTATACATATCTTTGATGTTCTTGGAACATCTTTGCAAAATGCCTTGAAATCATCTGATGTGAACACAACATATTTTTGTATTTGCATTCTCCTTAAAAAGTTATATTTTCCTAATATTTGTATTTAGTTTTCTTCATTACATTTTGTTATGTGGTATTCCAGAGAGTTTTAGGTACTCTGCATTTTTAGTATCTTCATGAGAAAAATACTAAAAGCATTTATCAAAATAAATATGAAAATACTTGGTTTCTAAAACTGAATATATCTTGGAGCATAATTTTTTTTATTTATTTTATTTTTGGATTACTGACATTGAGTAACTATCAGAGCCACCGCTGAAGTTAAAGAGTTGTACTTAAGTGTGCTTGTCAAGTGATTATGGCATAAATGTTTTCCTTAGTGCCCAATAATGCTAAGACGTGTAAAACTGTCTGCTGTCTAAAAGTTGGTCTTCTTAATCCTTGTAAGTAGCATATACTATTTATGTGTTGGGGGTTACAAATGCAAATCAACTATGGGCAGAAATAATTCAAAATTAACACATCTAGTGTCAAAACAGTAAAGATAAAAAGCGATCACAATTTGTACTGTTCCTGAGTTTATTGGGCAGCATTCTCTCTTTATCCATTCTGCTTGTGGTCTGTGTCAATTTCAGTGAGTACAGAAGATGAGAGAAATATTGGCAAGTCAGCTCCCATGAGAAGTTACTTATTAGTGTGCAATGGGTGTAAAGCTATACTATCCTGATTTGCTGCATATACCTGTCAAGAAAGTTGAGGCAATTTTATGATAGCTGTATTTCCACTGCCCACAAGGGAATAAAAGTAATGTAAGGAAGAATAATCGTGCTGAAATGCACTTTGGCAACCCACCTGATGCAAACACTTCCTTCCCTCTGGTGCTGTCCTCTTAGTTACAATCTAGAAATGTCATGATAGAGCCATTTACCCAAGTTCTACACCAGTCTCTGAAAGCCAAGAAGGCTGTTATTTCACCAACTGTAAGGCCTTTCTGCACAGGCAGGATGACTGAAGGCAGCTTGGTTCATGTAAATCTGTTACAGATTACCTATTTCATGCCAACATTTCCAAAGCTTTTACAATTTAGGCACAAGCCAAAGAACAAGGCAGAAAGAAAACAACAAGAAAAAGATGATTGTGTTTGCATTTGTGTGCACATTGCTAGGATTTCATAATGAATGCGTAAAATAAATAAAGCAGTCATTTGAGAGAATACTCCAAGGAATTTGCCTTTCTGATACTTGGTTGATGAGATATGAGAAATGATTCAACATGTAGAATAGTGAGGACATGAGGATATCATGCTACTAGGATACAGTAAATTTGCATTTTTTACTGCTTTTATATGGGGAGGAATGCAAAGAATGTAGCACTGTATTACACTGCTGATCACTTGGATCCAAGAACGAATGATCTACAGTCTCCATTCTCACAGTTTAACCCAATCCCTTGACCAAAATTCTGAAAGATGTCTACATTAGAAATTTTCATTGCCAAAACTCGTCACAGGCATCTGGCAATCCTACTATATCACTGGTGCATGGGCAGTCTTAGCTGCTTTTATCAGTACCATACATTCTCACTGCAAAAGGCAGTGTTGCAGAAGACATGATGCATTTGTATGTGGAAGCCAGAATCTTACAGCTGTATGCATCACTAAGTACCTGGAGCACATCTGCACAGGCATTTTGCCTGCACAAGTAAATTATGTTACATTTCTATTATTCAGAAAAGAAAGCTCTTAACATTAAAAATGAGGAAATTAGTGAAAACACAGAATGAGTCAGTTGGAAAAATATTTTTTTATTATTATTCCTACAAATAAAAACTCAGCTTACAGTGTCATAATTTCACTTCTGTTTACTGGGCTGCTTATCACATGAAATATTTAAGAATATTCAAGTATGTCTAACTCCTACCTTCCATAATTAACATGGAAGACAATAATCCCTGCCCCATGGGTACAATGGCTTCCAGATGTGAAAAGTTAAAAATAGAAAAAGGGTTTTATATGCTACGGAGCTTGTGTTTAATTCTCAGTGGTTATATCAGATGGTTATTTTAACAGGAAATATTTCATTGCAACTGAATATATAATGCTGTATTGCAAATTCTTGTGATATTGCCATCACATATGCTACATTGTTATTGCATTACCTGTGATGGGGTCTTGATATACAGAGTTAGTAAAGCTGTAAGTCACTGAATTTTAAATACCTTCTTTGTTAAATGTATGGATTTTCATCCCAACATTTAATCATTCACAGTTACTGCCCAGATGTGGAAAAGAAGTAGTATTAATTTCATCCTATAGCTAGCAGTAAGCAGATTAAAAGATCAGTACCACTTTCATTGATATATGTGGGAAGACCTCTAATTTCTTGTAAGCAAGATCAAGTTCCAAAAAGCCCTGAAATGTACTGAAGTGTTTGTGGCAGAAATACAGAACTTTGATCTTCACAGAATCAGAATCGCCTAGGTTGGAAGGGACCTTCAAGATCATCTAGTCCAACCATAACAAAAAAAAAACCAAATCAAAACCCACAAACAAACCCACACACCACCAACCAACACTAAACCATATCCCCGAGCACCATGTCAACTCATCTTTTGAATATCTCTAGGGATGGTGCCTCAACCACTTCCTTGGGCAGCCCATTCCAATGCTTGATAACCCTTTCCGT
>KZ505766.1:907619-939918 GCA_002844005.1 Limosa lapponica baueri | reverse complement strand
TCACCAGCTTTGTTGCCCTTTTCTGGACTCGCTCCAGCACTTCAACGTCTTTTTTGTGGTAAGGGGCCCAAAACTGGACACAGTACTCAAGGTGAGGCCTCACCAGTGCCGAGTACAGGGGGACGATCACCTCCCAAGTCCTACTAACCACGCTGTTCCTGATACAGGCCAAGATGCTGTTGGCCTTTTTGGCCACCTGGGCACACTGCTGGCTCATGTTGAGCCTGCTGTTGACCAACACCCCCAGGTCCTTTTCAGCCAGGCAGCTCTCCAGCCACTTGTAGTCCTAATTCAAATATTAAACACTAGATTGTCTTGTAGTCTCCATCTTGTAGTCCTAATTCAAATATTAAACACTAGACTAGATTGTCTTCCTTACTCCTCTCTCTAAAACAGCTGGCAAAGGGAAAATACAAAGTAAAGATAAAAGATAAATGTAAAGGAAGGAAGGACTCTCTATAGAATACTGCTATCTTTCCCCAACTTGATTTCATTCCTCTTTTTAATACTTATCTATTAATAAGTTAATATCTTAACAGCAGGATTAGAATTAATAAAGAGAAATTTCCAGACCTCTGTGACTAACATGCAGAAGTTAATGAAACAAGATTAACAGAAAATGAGCTGGTATTATTTCTTAGGGAAATAAAACATATTTGCATTCCTCTTTTGCTTTATATTTTGCCATGAAGTTCTATCAGAGTGACGTACAGTGAGTGGCTCATCATTCATAACAAATGTTAGTACGGACAACAGGGCAGTCACCTGTGTATAGGGGTGATGAAAACAGTTGATTTGATGGTAAAATCTTCTGAGCAGGGAATGTCCTTTCCTTTGGATATATGTCCTTGCAGCTTTTATGCTGTACTAGGGCTTTGTCTCTAGTTTTTAGAAAGTCTGAGACAATAAGCATTAAGGTAAGAAAGACTTTGGCACAGTAAAAAGCTAAAGCATTGTAATACAGGATTTTAAAGATTTAGAGACTTCAGAGAAAAACAAGTAGAAATAGTTGCAGATACAACAATTTGCCAGCAGGGTAGTCTGTTACTTGTATGAAGAGTCACTGAAAAACAAGAACTATTAAAAAGATAAATTCCTTAGGACAGGAACCTCACCTACTTATCTATGTGTAAATGTGTATGTATAAATGAAAGTAAACTAACCTTTGAAGAACAAAAAAGCAGGGATAAGATGTCTGTGTATGATTCCAAGGTACCTAAAAATGCAACAGAAGAAAACAGGAGCGTATTATTCTCTGAAAAAAATGAAATTTAATGAAAATCTTCATTAACTGAGAAAATGACTTGACTAGTTAATGCAATTAGAGTTCTTCATTTGAGCAGTCTTACTAACTAGGTCATGGCAAGGCAATATATGGTCATGTGGAAACAGAGAACTATTCCAGTGAAAATACAGATTTAAAAGTATATATTTTTACCTGTGAGGTGGATTATGATAAACAGTAAGAAAAATAGGGCAGAGTAGCCTATATTCTGTATTCACAGTTGACATATGTGTTTAAATCTGAGATAAATGAGCTTCCTGAAATTCATCTAGTGGGAGAGACTCCATATGTGGCATTGGTATATCACATGTATTTCTCATCAGAATTATATGTAAGCCTACTGTGACATGGTGGTTTTTTGTCATTTTCTTTGAAGGGAAATATCTGGGAACAAATTCTGAGAATACCCTTTCTCCTGGAAATAATTAACGCTGTCCCTTTCATCATCACGGTAAACTTACTTGAATTAATACATTTGCACATTGCACTTTTATAGCTGCACAAATACTCTTAGTTTTTATTGAAGTAAATTTTAATCTTATGTGGATGACAAATTTGTTCCTGGGGGAACAGAAACTTGTCAAGAAGAAGAAGATAGTTTGCTACTTGAATGAAGTAGTAATACAGATCACTTTGCCCTTCTTCCCCAGTAGAGAACAAACAAAACCAAAACCCTTTAACTCAAGCTACAGCACAATCAATAAAATAAGCCAGCTAGATATAAAAATCTAAGAATCTCTGGTGTCTGCACTGAAAACTGACTGTCCTTATTTTATCAAATTATCTTACTTACAGTTAATCACAAAGGAAGAAAAAATGTTATTTAAAGCCATATCTCATACTGGAAACATATTAATAATAAATATTTTTCGCAAGTGTTTCATTGCTGCTTGAATAGAAAAGCTATATTCTTGAATATAAAAACTTTTAATGAATTTGTTAATTTTTCTTTCAGATTTTCTGGCCAGTCCTAAGAAACCTGTTTATTCCTGTATTTTTAAATTGTTGGCTGGCAAAACATGCATTAGAGAATATGATTGTAAGTATTACAAAGAAAATAACTATTTTAGAGTTTCTATTTTTTCAGTATGTTACATTTAGTGGGACTTTGGCAGTACAGTTCACTGTCCAACTTTAATAGGAAGATAACCAGAGCTGTTAGGACGCTAACCAGATTATACAAATGGTCAAGCATTGCTAAACTGCTTTCTGCATCAAAATCAGAAAAAATTAAGACATCAAGTGAAATCTCATATAGTATAAATTGTTACTGTGCCAATAAGGGAAAGTTGGAATGGGTGGGTTTTTTTGCTCCTCTTCCATTCACACACAATTCCAGGGAGCTCAACTGCTATGCCTTAATTGTTCTTTGCTGCCTGTAATTTGTAAGATAGACATGAGCAGACAGACATTAAGGGAGCTTGCACTAGTATCAGAATTGTGCCAGGATGAACAAAGAACTAGTTAAATAATCACAGAATCACAGCTGGCTCTTTTGCACCCTTCTATAGGATCAGCAAATTCTAAGTGCTTTTAAATGACTGCATTTTATTAGGGCACTATGTAACTCCTCTATAGAATCAACTCATACCTTATTAATTCAAAACCAAAAATAACACCTATTTTCCATTAATATAGAATGATCTTCACAGAGCCATCCAACGCACACAGTCTGCAATGTTTAACCAAGTCCTCATTTTAATATCTACTTTACTATGTCTTATCTTCACTTGGTAAGTGCCCAAATCCTCTTTGTTTTTATTATTTTATTATTACTGGCTTTTCTTCCTTTATTACATGGTGATAAAACAGGCCTTGTGGAACTCATGCATGGAAATAAAGAGTAATATACTTGCATGAGAAAAGAAATCATTCTCACTTTAAGGAAAGACAGATGTTGCAAAAACACACGAGAAAGAAGTGGGTGAAAATTTAGATATGTACCAAAAGTGCAATCTCAGCAGGAAAGTCACTCAAATTTGAAAAGTACCAACAGAAGTACCCATAAGAAGGTCACCTTCCCTTGACTAGTGAGACAGACAGAGAAAAGTATGCAAGATCTCAGCCTTATCGTTCTGATAACTAAGTCACATCCCAATAAGGAGTACAGGGGACATCTGTTAATAATCTAGATTCCAGAAAGTGTAGATTTTATTAATCTATATTACAGAAAGTAGGGGATGGTAGGTTCAAACAACCAAAATGTGTTACGCGGAAGAACTTTTTGCTGCAAGACGTTGAAAACTTAAATTTACAGGAGTTTGGGAAGCATGGAGAAAAATTTGTTGAGAGCATTAAATATGAACATACTTGGTTATTGAAATTCATGACCTGCAGATTATTGGAGGCTAGATCCACAAGAAACACCACTTGATTGCCCCATTTTCATACTATGCCATTGGTGATCTGCTGTTGATCAAGGCTGGAGACAGATAAAATAGGCTACATGGGTCTTAGTATGGTCATGCTTGTGTTTGTATAAATGGGTAGTGGTGATAATGTAGCTTGGTAGCTTATTTAACAGACAGAATTTTCTCAGGAGTAGTGCCTGAGAAGTGAGTGTCATGTACCGGGGGAGGGAGTGGGGGGAAGAAGTAGAGGAAAAATATCTATGTTACAAGATGGTGTGAAAGGGAGCAGTGAACAGAGAAGATGATTCTGTATGGAAAGGCTAAATCACCTGTATTTATTTTGCCAGACAGGGCGCCTTTGGGTCAGCACTCTGATAAAGTTTTGTCTGTCATTTTGGAGACAGTGATTTAATTTTCTCTTACTTTATTTCTCTAGCTTGTTTTTCTGATAGCCACTGTTATGTGCTGCCTAACCCTTTTGGTAATAACAGTGTAAAATAACACATGGCCTTTTCCAGTCTTGTCCCTCTCTGTCCTTTATTCAAGAAGAGGAGTTTGTTTTAGCCAGTGGCTAAACAAATGGTCCAATTTTACCCTTTGTCTTATGGCCACACAACTGCATAATGACAAATGCTGCCAGTTCTAAACAGAATTTTTATGACATTAAATTTCCTATTGAATATGATGGCCTTTTAAGAGGAAATGTTATATGAATAAGGACTACAGTACTTGAATCAGAATGCATAAAATTCTATCACTTGGACTTTTTTAATTGGTTCTAGTTTTGCCTTTTGATTTTTTTTACAATGCAAAGCACTCGAGTAAATCTGCCTTCACCCTTTTTACTAGCTTACTTCAATATCTTACTGAACTGCTAAGCAAAATATGTATCCAATTCTCACTGAAATAAGCTAGTTACAAGAATGTTTCCCAAGAACTTACTGTAATGATCCCTGATTGAATAAGGTATAGAAGCTGCAGCTAAACAGAACAACATGCTCACCACCAGGCATTTTGATAACTGACAGTAAAACATGCAGAAAATGGCAAGCTCACCTACAGTAATTATGTCTGGTCTCAACAGCTGCAGATAACAGCTCATTATAGTTCATTATATACTGACCTAGTATTGACCCTGCTCAACTGCAAAATAAGCTAAATAGGATGAAAACACCCAGTAATACAATAAGTAAGGAAGTGAAGCACTTTTGGAATGACTAAGAATACTTGTCCTAGCATCTGCAGCTTTCCTAAGACTGGAGTTCTGTTTAAACAATTGTTACTATTGCTTACATGAATACACATAACGGCATTTTTACATGTTTTTGCCTGTCTGTGTATGATTTTATATTACAGAGTATATTTTTAACATACCTAAAAAATTCTCTATAAACAGTCAAAATCAATTAGCTTAACGTCTTTGATTATGTTACATCTATGGTGAATTGAGACAGTGTTTTACTTTAAGAGACATCATTTAAAGCTTACACAGTTTCCTTCCTGCTGAAAGAGGAACAAAGTCCATTTCGGGGATATGTCCACTTGAGGATGGCTTTCACCAGAGTGATGTTTCACATTTTCTGCAACAGCAAGCAGTAACCAAGTGTATTTCCCCCAAACAGATATGGGAGCTAGCACTAGGCTTACCGTACATGTAATAGAGCACAACACAAAAAAATTTTCAGGTAGCACCGGTCTGTTTTCATAACCATCTTTTGGTTACATTTAGAGATACTACCTTGGACCACTAAGTTTCAGTAATGCAAAATTAATAAACCTAGATTAGTAGCTTGAAGAGAGTGCTTACAGTTTCAGGGCACTTTCTCTTTAGAGTATATTCAGTACGATGGGGACATGCTCATGGTGTGCTTTTGGCACCACTGATAATTGCCCTAACCATGCCTCCCTGCTGACCTTTAAGGTTAGTGAGGTAATGGCTTTCAGACACTGTATGGATTAAATTGTAACACCACAGCCCTTCATAGTTCCTGGTTGACAGGCTTGGAGCTTTTACCATCTGCTTCAATAGGAACATTGTCTTCTCAGCACTTCTGAAGTCAATATAACTTTACAACATAGGGGTCTGTTCAAACCCATACTTTTTTATCAGACATGTAGAAAGAGGTGGCACATACCTTTGTATGGAGATTATACCATTTTACAAGCAGTCCAAGATGGTATGAAGACTCCAGAAAGACTCCTCTTTCTACTTCCATTTTTTAGCGGTGCAGGTAGACTGGTGCACTGAGAAAGTGCAGCAAAAGTGCTTTCTTACTGCATCAAGTGAGAATGAAACCTGTTGTAAGTCTTTTGATGATCATTTCTGTCAGAAAGTTTAAATGCCTCTGCCATCTATCTGTCTAACTAGAACTGAAACTATGTTCTCTCCAATATGGAGGAACTGTTTAGTCCCAGTCACATAGAAGTGCCTCAGCACACCCAGGAACCTGGGGAATAACCTTGCTGGACCTCCTGGTCTCCTGATGGTTTACAATGGAGGGAGAAAATTTGGCATGTCTAAGCCCAGTACACTTTTACTCGTTCTTCTAGTGTGTAGACAACAGCAATGCATTTGTTACCATTTGACTGGTCATTTTTATCAACAGAAATTTACTTTAAAGATCAGTTTGAGAGATGTATATTACATACAATAGCTGTGAAAAAGTGGCATATTTAGATAAAATATTTTTTAAAAATTATAAATGCATAAAAGGAGCTCTTCCCTATCAACTTTGCTCCTATCTGCATATAATAAGTATTTTCAAAATAACTTCTACCATAGCTAGCAGAAAACCCACAGAAAATTAATTAAATTCTGCCTTGTGCATCATCAGCAAACCCATAGATTACATCTGCACAGCAGAATCTTATAAGTGGTGGTTTCAACTTATAGCTCAGATGTAAGCATTCAGATGAAAAGTTAAAAAAAATAATCTAATGCTTGCAGCTAATTGGCTATTCTCACAATTTTTAGATATCATTATTCAAGCTGTACTTTGGACTCAGAATATAGTGGGAAAAGGATCCTTCTGTATTTTTGTATATAGTTGTCAATTTTCAACGTTAGTACAGAACAAACAGTAATCACATAACAAAATTTGTGCCCTGTTCCACTCTTGATTTTTTATGATATTTTTTATGGGTCTGGGGGTAGAACTCATTTGCAGATCTATAAATTCATAAGACCGACTCCTTTATGATGTATCTTTAGCGTACAGATTACATCAAGGATTTTTTTCTTTTCTTTTGATTTTAAAGACAGATTAGGCTATGCAATAATTTTACTTTCTTTAAATACTTCTGTGACCTCCTTAACCAGAGGAATTATACATATACTAAAAGATGTGTACTCCTATATGACAGACTGTTCAGCAGTTACTATTGGTGGAGTTCTAGTGACAGTTGCAGACCTAGTCAAAGTATATGTTGTGTCATTTAGCTAATGGCTGTTTGCACTTGTTTGTCAAATGGAATACTAATTATTTCTGTAAACTGTACAAGAAGACAAATAACAGTAAATGACTATTTCTGGCATCTTTCTGTGACACAATGAATCATCTATTAAGACTTATTTTGCTTTTTAAATCAGTGTTAGTCATATATCACCAGTGTAGAATGAGTAGCTTGTGAAAAACTTGGCTACAAACTGTTTGAGATGGACATTTATTTTTTTCATACTGAAGACTAAGAAGCCTGCGCGAACTTTGCTTATGTCTTCATTATAAGGTCAATGTTAACATTTCTTACCCATCAGTGCTTTCAATATCAGAAAATTAGGATGTTTCCACACACTAATTTACAGAATAAATGTGGTAAGCCAATACTGTAGCCTCAATGTCAATTACACAGTCAAAATCTCATCTGGAGGAAACAGTATGAATAAGTTGCTTGTAAGGATGAAAAAAAAATCCAGACAATTATCTAGTCCAAACAAGATAAATCAAGACCTTCAGATAATTTTAGAGAAAATATGGCATCCCAATTCTCCAGTTCCAGTTATCAATAACTAGGGACAGACACCTCAGAGGGCAATGCAGATCTGAAGGGAACTAAATCACCACATGAAGCTCTGTGCTTCTCTGCCCTGTGTGGATTATATCAGGAGCCTACAATGGCAATTCTCCAATAAAGATGCATACCATTAAGTAGGAGTGTTGATGGATTATGTAATGTAGAATAAAATGTGGGGTTTGGGGTCTACATTTCTTTCTGTGATGTGATGTTATGTTTTGTTGCACAGCACTCTCAGTGCTCAGGCCCAATCTCAGTTTATGGTTTAGAGAGATTTCCTGCATTCAAAAATAGCCCAAAATTAAACTGTAATTATGTCATTTAGTTTGATCAAATCTGATGATTCTAAAGTGGTAAAGCACATGAGGCCTCAGGATCTAAAGGACTAAACAGGAGTTGCAGAATTTAAATCCCAAAATATTACAGAACATTAATTGAAAGTTCTAAGTAACTGTAAATAATACAAAATAAATTATTACAAGAATCCCACAAAGTATTAAAATAATAGTGGTTGTGCTTTTCTTTCTCTGAAATTAAGCAGATCTGTCAGGAAGTTGCTCATTTCAAACAAAAAATCTCTATTTTATGTTTTGAAATATTCCTATGCAATGCTCTCCAAACATAAACAAATAGATCTAGAAGTAGGCCAGGTAGGACATGTAATACCTTCCAAATCCGTTGTACCAACTTCCACCTTACCCTTGTCCTGCTTCTTGATTGCTGGAATCAGGGCAGCATGTATGGGTAGTTTTCCAGTGAGTGTATACAATTAGAATTGAGGTTTGTTTCAGACACTACCTTAACACTTCCTTAAGTGATGGAACAATAACAAGGCTGCGCAGCCTCTGGAAGTTGAATAACAAAACATTTCTTAAAATACGCTTTTGTTATTTGTGAACAAAAAATTTATACATTCAATTAGAGTTTATCTGAACTATTGCCTTCTGGGAAAAGCTGTGTGCATGAGCTCAACAACAACCTTTTCATCAACTTTGGTAGGAGAAAAACATATTGCATACAGACTTTATCTTTTCCTAGGTGTAGCTATTTCTAAGGTGACTTTGCTAAAATCTGTGTAAGAAGCATGTGAAAAGAGAGTGCTGCCACAAATAGTTGTGAATCTAGACTATTTAAATGAAAGACAAATTCAGATGAAACTGTGTTTCTAATGGAATATGGTTTTAGGGTATGGACCACACCTTTTCACCTTTGCTGACACTGGGGATCATTTGCTTACATCCGTATTATTAGTACTTATGGGCCAAAGCCTTTGAGAAGGCTTGACGAGAAAATGTAATGGAAAATTACAATGACAAAATGTAATAAGATACCCAGCTTGTTTCTTAGATTAATGCCTTTGCTTAGTTTATGCAGCTATTGTATTGTGACAACACAGAAATACTACCATGTATACATTTATTCTGTTTTCTTTTTTTTCCCTCTTGTTGATAGAATGGTATTTGTTATAATACATTTTAAAAAGTATTTTTACATGTTTAAGTTCAAGAGTGCAGATCGTAAAAAAGCACAGCGTCATTAGTGCTGTTAAACAGTGCTGCTTAAAGAGCATAGAATAAGGACTTATGCTACTGAAAAACTGGCTAGTTGTTCATGAAAGGCAGAACAGAAGTAATTTTTACTATAGGGAGAGCAGAAGTATGGAAGCCCAATCAGAAGTCTTTTTGGCTACCCATGAAACATGGTTTCTATGGAAACCTAGATAATTATACAGTGATTTTCATGCTATTTTAGTTATTAATTTGGTAGTGACATAATATTTCCTTTGTTAATCTTTTAAAATGTTCCTACATATTTATCTAAAATAATTAGGTCAGCATCTTTCCCATGTTACTTGCAGGGAATTCTTTGTGCAACTGATGTAATAGAATGTTTAAAACTAGACACAGAGACCAACAAAGTCGTAAAGGTTGGAGAGTTCAATCTAAATTATCTTCTGAGTGTGAGAGATACATTTGTAGCCATCTTGTCTTCTGAAAATAAAAAATATTCAGAAAGACTAACTGGTAACTCAGAAAGCAGCCCTTCACAAAGCCTCTGTAAAATGGAGTGTCAACAACAGATTATTTATAAGCAAATACTTCTATGTAGAGAAATATTAAATTAAGGAAGTAAACAATATGATGTGATTGAGAGATTTCTGTTTTTTTATTGCACCCTGGAAGATGAGTCAGGGCTTCAGGTACTTGCGATCTTTTCAGGTTACAATCAAAACTTTGCTTATTTTCTAGCAGAGGTTGCAGATCATTTATTAACCTGAAAGATCAGTAGTCCCAAACTGAATTTAGGTAAAGGTGGGAAAAGTTAAATTTGAATAAATTTGAAAGACAGAATAAACTTATCCCCATTTTTGTTCTCTACCACACAGTATTTTAATATTTCATGTGGTGTGTAACTCTACATTATAGGTCAGGTAAAACATCCTTTGACAATTAATGCAATGGCAGTTTTACAATCTAGTAGTGTGTTGTTTAAATCAATATTTTTAATTGACACTAGGAAGAATTTTGAGCAAGGCTTGCAAGACTTTTGCACTTTGTAGGAGTTAGACATTAAATTACTTTCTATTCTGAAAGTTCCAGCCTCTATCCTATGAATCATTTGTGATCATTGTTTTCTAATAATTTTTACTGCTATGTGAAGGTACTGAAAATTCAGTAATCAGAATATGCATATTTAAGTAAAGTGTAAAAAAAGATTCAAAACCAAACTCCTGCCTGAGAAGGAGTTAAAATTTCTCTCAGGTTCTTTATCAATATTTTCCTCAATAAGTTTAATGTGATGTAAAAATGTCTCTCAGATAGCAAATGCTGCTAATATTTACAATAATCTTGACAAATTTTCATTAAAGATGCATTGAGAATATTTGGGAGAGATACACAATATTTTGCCAAACGTTATGCACTCTGAATATGCCATTGGGAGAACAATTTTTTGGCTTTTATTATCATGACATCTTGTAACACAGTAATAATATTACCACATACCATGACAAGCAAAGGTTGTTCTGGCAGCAAACACCAATTACCGTTACGAAAGGAGGAAGAAAAGTAAATGATTTTGAGTCATATAACATTTGGACTGTTAGAAATACGATTCTTAAAGATTGCATCTCCATAGTATCTTTTCTTTAGCAATCATGTTTTGAATTTTGTGGGAGGTAAAGAAAATCAAGCTACTGCTAATACTAACTAATTATGGCTTGCCAACAGGTGTAAAGCAACACATAAAATTCCTCAAAGTTTATCTAAATGCAATCCTGTCCTTGTTCTTTTGCAGGAATATAGCACCAGGTAGAATGACTATAAGGAATATTTAAAGTCTTAGTAAAATTAAAAATTAACTTAGCAAAGCCTGCTTTAATTTGCTGTGTCAAACACAAACTGGGGCCACAACATATAGTTCTGTAATAGTCACATGAACCCCATGATGTAATAAAGGGGGATTTGGTGAAAATCTAGAAGTGATTATCCAAAGAGCAAGGAAAAATAAAGAATGTTAAAGAGAAACAGAATGCCATATTCTGTTAGTAAAAATCAATTACCATATTTTAGTATGTGCAATATGCATTTGAGATATGTATGTCTTTAAAAGTGTCAGCACTTGAAAAGATCACAAAAGAAAATGCAGTCAGAGGAAAGGTTTTGGGGTTCGAGACATAGGAAGCTATGGAGGTAAACTCAACAGGCATGCAGAGGCACGCAAATTATTAGGTTGTGGGTTCCCTAGTAAGCTTTCCATTGGTTTCTAAACACACATGCACACATACACCTGCTGCTTGTAAGTAGACACGTTGGCTTGTAAGTAGATACGTTGTGTGAAAATGCAAATGTAACGTATGCAGAGCATGCATATTACCTTCAGAACAGAAGTGACAAGAATAACTTTGGTAAAATAAAATCCTAGAATAAAAGTCAATCTGGAATACAACCAGAGTCTGCAGGTTGTGAAATACTGTGTCATCGTACTGGTGAAAGAATTCTTAGGTTTTGCTTTGGTTTTGGGAGGACTTCAATAAATGCAGGTAAAGTTCCCCTTAAAGGGGAAATTTGATATATAAAATAATTGTTAAAGCTCTCTGTCTTTCATCTCTTTCATTACAGGAAAGCATTACATTTCACATGCTTCATTTTATTTTTGCAGTAAAAAGAAAAACCTGATACTCACATGGTGTCTTTAGGAATGTTATATCATTTTAAACAGTAGCAAATAGAATGCCATGTGTAACAGCGGATGACTAATTATTTTGAAGATGTTACTTCACCATTTAAGATTCAATGCCTGGCAGCAAACCATCATCACTCACAATTCCTGGCTCAAAAATGAAGTTGTCATTAGCATGCAGACTTAAAAAAATATATATGTCTTTCATTGACTGATTCATTAGGCTGACAAACTATTTATTTTACTTTTCTAAAATTTGGTGTTTATGGTGGTTTATGCTAACACATTTAACTGTATTATTAGATGCCATCAGTTATTCTTGTTCTCTGGTGAGCAATAGCTCATTATGCTGATTTGTGATCAGCATAGCTCTTCAGCGGTTTGTTCACTTTTATTTCCGTTTCATATTCCATCTGTATTTTAAGGCTGTGAAGTTTAACAAAGTTCATATGTATCAAATCAGAAAGCGAAGAGTTAAAAAGGATTTTGATATGACTTTGGCCATACTAACAGAAGCTGGCACCAGCCACCAGGAAATTAGTCACTCACACTCTGTTTGTATTAGGCATAACTTTATGGTATATTGAAAGGACATCTCAGAGGCTTTGGCAGAGTTAGGGATGTGATATGAGATGATCTAAAAAGAAGATGGATTTTAGTGCATTTAAAATGGATTTTAAAAGAATAAAAAATCTCATTTTTTTTTTCTTCTGTATACCAATATAATTGGTATTTTGTTACCAATTATTAGAAGAAATTACTGTAATGTTTAGACAGATGTTTTTCAAACAGGTGAAGACTAGAGGCATAGACAGTTATCCAAACATAGTATTGCATTTGGGGGATAAACAAATACATGTAAGAGTTAAATGTCCATGTAAGAGTTAAATGTCCATGGATTCCTCTGACTCACCTCTGTGTGATATTCTTTCCATTAATAGCAGGGGCCCCATCCTGCATGCCAGAGCTGTCACATACCAAAACCACTTACTGAGCTTAAATAAAGGAAGTAAAGAATTAAAACTATGATTAATTACAAAAATGTCACTTGTAAACTCAATCTCTGATAATTGCTTGTGGACTTCAACAAAAGTCTTTACCAAAACATACAGGTCTACCAATCATTTGAACAAGTCACAACAATTAAATGCCAACTTGTTGTCAGGGTGTCAGGGTGATTCATCTCAAAATGGTATTTCAGCTGCAATAAATCTGTATTTCTAGCACTGATAGCAGATACCACTTTCCATTGTCACTCTCCCCCACAAAGTACAAGTCTGTAAACAAACATCCTTTAGGGTATAATCCAAATAAACAGCACTCTGATTAATGAGTTCTGTACTTCCACTGGCAATTAAAACCTTCTTCTAAAAAAAGTTAAAAATAGTAAATTATATTGAGTTTTGTTGTCTCTCAACCTCAGTAAAACATCTAACTGTATCTAATGTAAGCTTAAATTGAATGTATGCTCCCATTCTTTGCAAAAGCACAGCTATATTTTTTATGCCTGTGGAAGTTTTACATTTCTGCAATATATATGAAAAATTATATATACTATAAGTTATAGTAGAAGTGCCTGAATCATAGCAATAAGGAAGAAACAATAATTGGTACTCATAGTAAACACTTACGTACAAACCATGGGTTGACTTTGCAGACTGAAAACAACAGGCATGAAATCAAATTGTCAGTCCCTTTGGGCACAGTATGTAATTACATTTCACCGTAAAGTGATATGTTTACTAATATATTACAAAAGGAGTAGGAGAGCATATAAGGGTTGAATCTGTTTAAAGGTATTCAATACATTATGGCCTCCTATAATTGCATGCATTCTACTGCTTTGCCTAACTCTACAGTGTAAGAACAAAACTCTTTATGACATTCCAATTAACTTTTGAGTTGTCTTTTCATATTTTCAGGACATCTATTATTACTAGCTTACATTTATAATGAACCTTAGTCAACTGCTGAGAATGAGTACTTGTACTTCATTTGCTTTTCAATTTACATTGTGTTGATACCAACAAATTAAATACAGTCCTATATTTTGCAAGTTTGTTATCATTATTGATGAGCAGTCAAAACAAAGTAAATGGAAGTGGATAAATAAGGCAAAAAGAATGATTGTGAGTCATGTTTCAACTGTACTCCTTCACTCGATCTCTTTTTGTTCACTTTGCTAATATTCTAAAACTAAAAAAGGAAAAAAAATAGAAAATAAAGATTCAGCCAACTTTAAGGCAAACGAAATATTTCATTGTGAATATTCAGAGTGAAAGTTTAATTTTAAGAGCTGTAGTGAGTATATAATAAGAATAAAATCTTACTGAATATTCTCCATAGGCTAAGTGATCAAGAGGAAAATATGCCAGACAAAACAAACATAGGTAAGATTAACTGTATTGGTATGCTGGCAGTCCTGGTAGTCATGGTGGCCTTCTTTCTTCCTCCCCTGCCTTCATCTTCCTAGTAAAATGATAATTAATCCCATATTATTTTGCTGGCTACTTGAATCAGTTCCTCTCTTCACTCATGTCTGCTGTTTTTCAGTTGTCCTGATAAAACCTGTGCTCTTTCTTTAAATGTTGACTATAATCAAGTAGAATGATAGAATCATAGAATTGTCTAGTTTGGAAGGGACCTTTCAGATAGTAGAGTCCAACCATCAACGTAACACTGACAAAACCCTTCACTAAACCATATTGCTAAGCACTATGCCTACCCGTCTTTTAAAATACCTCCAGCAATGACAATTCCACCACTTCCCTGGGCAGCCTGTTCCAATGCTTGATAACCCTTTCAATGTAAAAATTTTTCCTAATATCTAATCTAAAATTCCACTGGCCTAATTTGAGGCCATTTCCTCCTGTCCTATCACCTGTTACTTGGGAAAAGAGACTGACCCCCACCTCTCTACAGCCTCCTTTCAAGTAGAGAGCAATAAGGTTTCCCCTCTGCCTCCTTTTCTTTAGGCTCCCTCAGCTGCTCCTCGTAAGACTTGTTCTCCAGACCCTTGACCAGCTTCATTGCCCTTCTCTGGACTCACTCCAGAATCTCAATGTCTTTCCTGTAGTGAGGGTCCCAAAACTGGACACAGTACTCAAGGTGAGGCCTCACGAGTGCCGTGAACAGGGGGACGAACACTTCACTAGTCCTACTCACCACGCTGTTCCTGATAGAGCCTGGGATGCTGTTGGTCTTCTTGGCCACTTGGACACACTGCTGGTTCATATTCAGCCAGCAGTTGACCCACACTCCCAGGTCCTTTTCTGTTGGTCAGCTCTCCAGCCACTTTTTCCCAAGCCTGTAGTGCTGCATGGGGTTCTTGTGACCCAAGTGCAACACCCAGCATTGGCCTTCTTGAATCTCATACCATTGGCCTCAAGTATCCTATTTTGAGAACGGAGCTTGTGGGGATCTCATCATAAACCATCATAAATGTGCTTGTGATTGTTAAACAGTAACACTTCACACTTCAGAATAGTCCTGTGAGGTTTTGGATTTCATTGATTTTTAGAAAGAGATATATGCATAGATCCACTTGAATTCTAGCCAAAGAAATTATCAGACTTGAAAGTTTTTCTTCAAGCGAAGACACGGTGAAAACAGGTGGCCAAAAGAAGAAAACTCAGATGGAATTCATAAAAACTTCTATGACTTTCAGGATTCTCTTTAGTTATTGTAAAGTCCAGGCTTTTTCACTCACAACCAAAACATTTCATTGAAAACATCATCAGGAATCCATCAGTGTTTACAATAGTGAGAAGCAGGAGGAGAATGATGATGAAGTCATGGAGCTTGCTGGTCAAACCAAGCAAGACATAGACAGTTCGAGGTATCCAAGTCCTCTGGCTCATGGCTAGGAGAATTGCTACGTTTCCAAGCAGAAACTCAAACCATAAAGGAACCTACTTCAGTAATATAGGATGTAATATATTGCTTTTATCTCCCGGCAGTTACCTCCTGTAATTTTCACCCCACTAGACAACCTCTATTTAACGTTTGCCCCCTTTCTGGTATTTTGGCAAACCTAAGCCAAAAAATTAAGCCTGGTGCTTAATTTTACCTTGTTCACAGGCCAGTTGTTTCCCTGGTCATTGCCCAAACAAATTCTCTTTAGCTGAGACAGTAGATCAGCAAGGAGGCAACTTTGAAGTAAAAATACCTTTCCAGTAGGAACACAAACAAGAGTAAATTATTTATGTGCCACAGATATTCACTTATGCTCTTGTTTTTGTAATAACAAATTATTATGAAATAAAGGAACCAAAGCATATCATATGAGTATTTTTTAAATAAAGGAAGGATATACTTGAAGTCATGTTGCAGTTACCATACATCCCTTTGGATCTCGTACATAGTTGAATCTTTTCAGCTAACTTTCTACTCTTTATGGGCCTACAGATAGTGTTCTACATAGACTGGACATCTGTGCAATTGCCTTGAGACTGCAAATACAGCCACCCATTTAACGAGCTTGATGGACACTACCCTTGTAAAGCAGCAACACGGTGTACGCTCCCATTTTGCTCACTGCCTGTTTGAACAATCTTTCTCTATCTTAAGAATATCATGGAATGCAGCAGCTAAACTGAGGACAAACTAATAGTGATACACACGCTCAGGATTTTCTTTTGTTGCCCAGATCCAGCAAATCCCACTGGCAACCTGCAGAGGTATATGTGTAATTATTGGTCAGATTTTTCTCCACTGTTGTTTAGACTGCAGTTATCCTCCCATTTAATAATCAGTCCATATCTTGCCACTATCCTTCACAATCTCAAGAGTTTTCCACAGAAACAAGGAAGATGATGACAGTGCCCCAAGACTGGAGCAAGCTGGTAAGAGCTGAAAGGAATCAAAGACATGAAGCAAAACCGTTTCTGATGTTGGCAAGGAGGCTACAGCTTTGACAGTAACTAGTGGCCTTTATTCTTTTCTGTACAGGTGACCTCACTGGCAGAGGAACCAGCACTGACAACACCTATGCATATGAAAGAAATTTAAATGGTGCCATATTTGTGCACATAACCAGAAAAAATATCAAAGGGAAACACTCTTAATGATAACAGAAAAAAATTCATCGATGAGTCAGTGCAGCGCAGCTTGAAATGCGAGAAGCATACACCTCTGTCCTGATGTGATCTGACTACAACCGTTTACCTTAAACGTTCTTTCTAAATTTAAGTTTTCCAGAATGGGGAACAACAGAAAGTTTCCTCTTACCTAAATTCCTCACCCATGAAGGTGTGTTTTATCCAACATCCAGAGATGCAGAAAACAGATATCTATGTCCATCTAACTTGTGACTTGGAGAACAAACCTGTCTGCTTGCTTCATTTTATAAACATAAGGGGGTTACTTCATTTTAAAATAGCACAACTTTATAATTTCAATAACATGCAGTGGTGTTATTTTCACTGATACTTTAAATTATTATTAAAAAAACGAAAATGTGCTTATGTTCATTGTTCAGCATCTTGAAAAATTATCTAAAATACTGCCTTTGATAAAAATACACATCTACTTAAAAAGTAAATAATAGGGCAATAACAAAATCCACAAGGGAGCGGATTATGTCCTCATTTAAGTTATCATAAAGCTTTTGCATTCACTGATCTATAAATATTCATTTGTAGAATAAACTACTCATTATAAGTGTAAACATCGTGCAATAGAAGGAGCACAACAGGTATCTATCTCTGTGTTCCTACATAATTGTAGCATTTCACAGTGGTCTTCCTTTGAGCTTCTCAAAATGTTCAAGTAAGTCCATGATGTTCCATCTGCCTCCTCTTCATATCTGTAAACCTCTCTCCTTTGTTCTCAAAAAAGATTATATAAAGCACAGCAAGCAGCTGCCATGAGAAACAGATATTTCTCATCAGTTTCTAGCCTACATGTCTGGGTCTCCTATTTATTCACTCTTTAGTCTTCCAAATATATATTCTGTTGTTTTTCTTAAGAAGTGCTTTTCTCCCTTTTGGGTGCCTAATAGAATCTGTAAGTTCAGTAAATATATGAAAAGCTGTATCTAGTAAATGATCCATGACTAGTTTTTCTTGCTTTGGTTATATATCACATACATAAATATTGCTATATGGAATAATCACTGTAAAAGCTAGACTTGTAGGACCTGCAATGAGAAGGGTAGAATTTGTGAAGTAGATCATGCTTCAAGGGGGCGTCAGAGCCTATGTTCTGGTGCAGGAAAAGTCAGCTTTCTGGTATCAGTTGTAGTTCTGCATGTCTTCTAATGATGAAGGTTGTCGTCATTGTCATTGTCCTGTGCAGTCCTTTTAGGTAATTGGTGATGAAAATGTGAATGAAAATTTCTGGGAAAAAGATGACCTTAATGCAGACAGTGAGGATTGGCTGCAATAGCATATTAAAAGATTGTGAGCGAGATACAAATAAGGGAAGCAGAAATCAGTTTCTTCAATGTCTAGAAGTAAATTAACTTCTGACAGAGCTTCTCTGCAACAGAATATATGTTTTATGGAAATTTAAGATAGAAAGGAAAATTTCACCTATGAGCTATTGAAAAGGCTGCACTCCTCATGCCTGTGGTTAAGGTGGATAAGACAAGTGGTATCAGCTGTGAATCACTTGCAAGTTTTAGACCACTCCAGCCTGTACTTACTATTGGTCTGAGATTCACAGAAAGATAAGAAGTGCAAGACCATTCTTCCTGAATATTACTTAACTGTAAGTTTCTGAGAAATTAATTTTTGTTTATGGTGTTATTAACAACAAAATTTTGCAAGTGGAGAACGGTAATTGGGCTTGTGCTGAAGCAGTTGTTTTAATAGCAGCAAGAGCAACAAAAAAGAATTGCACTCAAAATGCAAACAAGGAGAGGGTGACAAGTAGATGTAAAAATGGGTGGAAGTGTAAGGAAAGTCCATGATGAATATCCTTGGGAATCAAATGAAAAGACAAAATATGATAAGGAGAGAATTCTGACTACCAGAACTAAATGAAAACTAGGAGGAGCACTGCAAAATCCTATCCCACAAAAAGCCTGTCCTAAAAGAAAGGAACTAGGAGAGGATAAGTTGTCAGATTTTGAATCTAAGATAAATCAAAAAAATACTTAAAAAGAAAGTTAAATCCATTTGTCATTAAAATACGCTATGACTTGAGTTAAGTTCAAAATGAACAAAATCATTGTATCAGTAGCTTATAGACTGTATCATAATTCTGTAACAGTTGTAAGGCTGTACATCATCTAAGACTGATCCTGTCTCAAGTGTTTGTAAAATTATATTGAATCAACTCTTTTCCTAAACATTTATTTAATCCCATGGCCTAGTTTATATGGGAATCAAAAATTTAGTAAACTATGTATGTTGCAGACAAACTATCCAAGTAGACTGAAGCTAAGGTGTTTTACCACTACACAAGGAGCTGCGTGAACCTAATAAGCTGCCATAAAGGAATATTGGCATCTGGGATTTTTCAGGCATTGAAAGATTTCGGTCAGGTCTGGAAACAGTCTTACTGTAGGCAACTTTGGTACAGAATGCATATAAACATTAGAGAGGATACTTCGAGGTCAGGAACTGCAAACTTGTTTACAACAAATAAATGTTTGTAATGAGACTGAAGTGTAAATGTCTGTAATGAGACTGAAGTGTACCTAGGCTAGGATGGACACAGAGATGATTCAGCCTCCATGAGAATAAGTCTGCTGTTGGACCACAACTAAGGTATGCGTACTGAATTATTATTACAAGTTCTTTTAATATAGGCAGAGTATTTATGGGGAGAATCTTTCCATGCTGGTTTTATTTTTTTTTGTTTGGTTTTTTCCATGCTGTTTGTTCTCTGTGCTGTTTGTTCTTTTATTAAAAATCTACTTCTCAATAGAAGCAGGACACTGAATTAGAGGAGCCTTTTGCCTAATCCAATATGAATGTTGGCCTTTTTTTCTATGTTAGTCCTTTTAGAAACTTTATCCATCCAACTTGAATTTTTTTTGCATCTTCTTACCATCTGTCTCTATCACTATCATAAAGAGGAGAGAAACAGGATGTGGGTTTGAATTCACAGTCATAGAGGATGAATATGAAGCTGGATCTTCCATATCTCCAGTAGCAATGTAACCAATAATGATTACTTCCTTTCAAAAGGAGCAAATAATGAGAAAGATAAAAAGTGGTGCTTCCATAGTAGATATAACCTGATCTCAAGAGTTTTAAAAGATTGAGTTTCCACTTCTTTATTACTACTGGCTTCTCTTAGCTAACCTTTTATGATTCAAGATTTTTTTTTAAACAAATCTGATGATTAAAATCCAAGCTTAGCATATTTAAAATCTCTCAAGTACATAATTAACTTCTGTATTGGTAGTGGTACAATACCAGGCTTTGGAAATTGAATATAATTTTCCATGAGTAACTTCAAAATAAACATACGTTCAGACAGATATCCAGACACAGCCCTAGCCCTAGTTTGCATTTTTTAGGTTTTCTACATATTTATAAGGATTTTTATTGCTTTTTATTATTTATGCTAAGAGGATAACTGTGGACTGTGTTCTGTTGCTAGGAAATGAAATATATATACACCTGGTCATAATCTATACCTCTGTATCCAATTCCCACCCTGTTTCTACACACTGGCTTAGCTTCTTATGCACATTTCATAAATATTTGGATAATGAATTTTTCAATTGTTAATTTAATTTGAGCAAGGGAGTGTGGGTGGTTTGCATAACTGTTACACCCTTAAGCAAGTTTCAAAACTATTGCAAGAAACATTAAGCATGATGTTTCAAAGCATAACATATCAGGTGTATTCAATTAGAAGTCTGCATTTGAATTTTCCAGCACATGTAATTTGTGAATATTATAAATAGATTACTTAATTATTCTGCCTGAGAAAAGGATAGGTATGTAATATTACCTAATTTGGTAATACTCTTCGGATGAAGAGTATCTGGTGGTTGAAGTACTGACTGCATGATTCTAGTTCCTGAATAGTTACTGACTCCTTGTGTGAGCAGTCCGAAACCTCAGACTCAAGCTGGCTCTTGGCTGCAACAGTATTGACGCACTGAAGTTGCAATGCCAAGGTTTACTTTGTTTACCATCAAAGCTCTGAGGCAGACTGAAACATACAAAAATACAAATAGTTCTTTGGACTTACAGACTGAAGTGTGCATAGATCTTTTTGTGGAAATACACCGAGCTGAATGGTGCCAACAGTGGGACTCTACTTGTGCAGTATTTATCACCAAAGTTGTTTTATTGGAGCTCCGCTTCTCATTTCACTTTCAGCAGGAGCAGAAAGGTTCTCACTCCTTTTCAACAAATATTTATATACAGTTGGTCATTTCATAATATCCTATTCTGCTTAGCAAGATGTTCTGCACTTTCTGGAAGTCACATGTCTTACTAGTGGGAGTTTATTTTTATAAGTTGAGCTTTTGCAACCGTTAGCTGCATATACCATACTGATCTTTGGGGAAGGAAAGTACTCATACTAGACACTATGGGTAAGCAATAATGATATCATTAAACACCATTATGTAGAATAAAGATACAACTAGAATACAGAAAAAGGTGACATTTCCAGCTGAAGGGAAATTCAGAATTCATTTCTGACATGGAGGGATTGCTGTGTCGTGGAAGAAAGAGTTCTGCACTCCTACCTCAGCTTGTAGTCAGAGTCCCACAGAACCAAAGATCTTGATTCAAAGCCTGCTGAAGTAACCTGGGTCTTCCCTTCATTACTGTAGTTCTGAAAAAAAAGGGAGAGTGTTGTATGAAAACATATACTGGTCTCTGAAAAGAAAATATTCTGGAAAAATAGAAAGATTTACATTGGACTGCCTGATGAAGTGGCACTAGAGTTGCAAAACTATCTAAGATAGTTGTTATAACATTAATTTTGCCCTGAAGATTAAGAAGCCACAATGTCCAACAGTATCTTTTTTTTGTCAATTCAGTAAATCCATTTCAGCATGATCTACTGCATTCATAGGTTCGTCACTGTCTAGAGAATAGCAAGTATATTTCTCTACTGAGTTATTTTAAAGACAGTGTAACAACCTTAATCTTCTTTCCAATCAGCATTTCTCCCTCATTCCTTTCACTGTCTTGCATGCAATTAATAAGGTCTATGTCCTGGAATTCTGCCATTCCCACAGCTTTAAAGCCTTCTATATGGAATGAAAGATGCAAATTGGAATTTCTCATTGTAATTCTTAAATTTGATATATTATACATGATATATTGTACCAGATTCTGTCTATTTAACATTTTGGAAATTGCACAGCTACTTAAACTAGTCAATTTTTTTTTTTTTTCAATTTTAATGCTGGTTATGGAAAATTGCTTTTCAGAAAATAAATCTTCATTAAAAAACAGGTTTTATAAAAGACTGAGAAAGCATCACAGGGCTTGGAAAAAAATTGAAGCATTTGGTTTTAAGCAACTTAAAGCCTTAGCTTCAGGACGTTTGGAAAGGACAGACATTTTATTATTGGTCAGAGTATTTTCTATTGTCTCTTCACGTATTTAATTGCTGTAGTTTTTGCTTATCCCTTGTTCTTTTTCCTTGCCTCTTTATTATTTACCTAGGAATCAAAGGTTCTGTCAGAAAGCAGTAGGTTTTTAGGTCATGGTTAAGGTTGTAAGCAAAACCTGCACCTTTGGAAGGACGAGACAACACAGCTCAGAAGTATCTCATGGGAAGAAGATAATTAAAATTCAGAGGACTTGTTATCGTTCAGAAGTCAACATACAATATTTCCATATGTATCTCATACACTGAACGAAAAAAATACCACTTTAATGTCACTCCAGTTATATTAGTATTCAACGCAGAGTTTTGTGAAGTGTTAATTGAGCATTTAATGATTCTGTGTATACTAATTCTACAAGCACTGAGAATTGCTTTTCCAATACTGTCTAATTATAAAATATAGGACAAAACTGCATCTGGCTCTACATCAGTACCCTAGAGAAGACAGACCACTGCACAGAGACAACTTCCAGTACAAAAACCTGTTTGCCTCTATACCAAGTGGGGCATTTTCCAGATACAGCATTAGACATCATTGTCATTTTGAGGACTTAGACTGGCACCAGCATAGTATTAACATCTTTGGCAATAAGTGAGCACCTTTGGCCAATTTTAGGCAAAAACTCTATGCATTTATCAGATTTCTAAGAGACATTACACGGCTCCCAGAGTGAGACTGAAGTATCAACTGTTCTATGGCCACATTTTATTTTGGTGTAGACTGAGGAAGTTTCTTTAAACATCTTGGGTGAACTATTCCAAATCTTAATTTCCTTAAGCAGAAAGTTACAGCCACTACAGTAGTAAAATATGTCTCAAATGCCTGCCCATGTATTTCCTGGAAAGTTAACATTGTCATCTTCTTCAGTATTTCACAGTATTTGAATTTTACCCATAGATATTTGCTACAGTGGATGGTCTATCAACAATTTTGCTGATTGATGGTTCATTTCAATTTTTATCATAAAGAAAAGAAATAATCTGTGACAGTAGCATCAGAAAATTTTAAAATAATACAATCAGCAATTGATGGTACAGAACAATCAAATAATCATAATTTAATTTTTAATTTGTACTGACATCACCATTCCATGGTAGCATATGTGAACACTTTAAAGAGTTTTGGGTGTGAGAAATTCCTGGGAACACTTACTTAATATGCAGAATTACTATATTTCTGAGTTATTTCAGGTGTAACTTCTGTAGTGTATAACCACTGAACCTGTACCACAGAATCTCATTGAGTCTGGTAAAAGCAATCCCCATTGATTTCAACATATTAGTTAGCTAGTCCCTGTAGCTATCTATTTAAAACACAACAAAGTAATTGTAAAAGTTGAAGCTCAAAGTTAAATTCCAGAGAAAACAATGCTGTTAGTTGATACCTAATCATGAAGGCACCTAAGCATCTCTTAACTTTTGGCTTCAGCTTCTGGTGCATTATTTTAGACCTCGAGATTGTACCTGTAAGCAATAATTTTCTCTAAAAATAAAAATAAAAATTTAGAAATCAGAAATATTTGGCAACAATGGCAAAAGAAAATACAAACCAATATAAAATAGATTATAAATAAGGATAGTTAATATACAGTACTTTCAAATTGCTATCCAAGGGGTTGTTGTTTTGTCCATTTGTATGACATACTACTGCCAGCATGAGAAAAATCTGACTTAATTTCAGGGGTTATTTTACTCTACAGTATTTATTTCTGTGCTGCATGTGCAGATAGGTTATTTACAAAGCATAGTTAGTTTTGGCACATAAAATACTCAAACAAACAAAGATTCCTGGAATTAGAAAGAAAACTTCCAGTAAAATGAAGACTGAACTCTCAAAAGTTCAAATGATACCTTAACTAAACACGACTAATCTTCAGGGATTACATGTTACTATCTTTGTTTTTCAAGTGCAGTGGTAGTAGAGTGTTTAAAATCTCACTTCTGTTCTCCATAACTTTATAATAATTTTTCTGATACTATTTTTGCTTTGGCAGACCCATAGTTTAGGTTTCTGTGGGGCTGTTTAGTAATACTAAATCTCTCCATTAAACCAATTTTATTCCAGCTGTTCACTTAGATCCACGATGAAAAGACGGCCTTGCTGAATTTACAGGAAAGCTAAAATTGGTATAGAAGGTGCTGAATTGGTCCCTATGTTTTAATTAGATGTTTTCTGTGTATTTATTATTACAGTGGTTTATTTTCTCCACAAGAACAAGTTGATGTGAGCATTACCTTTGCTGAACGTTTCTTTCCAGCTTGAAATCATTATGTTTGTCCAGGGATGACCAAGTAAATCATTGTTTCATCATGGGATAAAAGAGGAAGAGGAAGCAAACAAGAACAAAGAGATAAAAATACCACCATAAAATATTAAAACAGCCAAAAGATCAAGTCCAAGTTACTACATATGTCAGGAAATAGGAGAAAACAGACAAGAATTTAAGCTTTCTGTATTGGTACATGCAGCATTTATGCATCTTTTTAAAATAATGCTTAACAGTTTCCTGCCCAAATCATGACACAATTTACAAGAAAAAAGAAGTTGATAGTACTATTCATATAAAGAATTAGGTTATATTAAAAGAAGTCCATAAGTTGTGGGGAATGGAGTAACTAATCTGTGTGGACTCTGCTTCATGGATAGTCAGTAACTTCCCACTTCACTGTCTATGCAGTGTAATTAGGTAGCCCAAATTGATAGGAGCATGCTATAGATGCTGAGTACATTCCTTTAGAGGTGCTGGTGGTGAGATTGATGTATAATATTCTTGGGGAAGGAGTAAAAGAAGTAATACTACATTTGGTAATTAGATTCCCATAAAGTTGTCTCCTGAAAGTCAGGATTTTCTACAGTTTTGTGATCTTTGTCTCTAGTGGAAACAAAAGGCAGAACAGCAAAACATGCAGTATAATTGACTTGGTAACCTAATTTTGAATTTATCATTCCTTTGTTTTCAGGGCTAGGTCTTCAAGTACAATTTCATAGAATTGCAAATGAGGTGCAACTAATTTTGAGGAAAGAAATTAATTTGTTCAAAAAGTTGTTAAAAGAGCTAAATTTCTGCTTCAGCAAAGAAAAAATAGCTCCCATGTCTCACTGCCTTTAATATTGCTAGCTAAATGTGAGAAGCTCTGGCTCATGCCCACTGAGTTCAATGAGAAACAGCTTGAATCCACAGCATTTTGGATCAGGCACAAAATTATTTTTGTGGCTTCAAGGAATAGGAATATATAGGACTATAAGGGAGTACAGCTGATAAAATGAAATTGTGTTCTCACTAAATTCAGTGGGAATTTTACTGTTAACTTAGAAAAGGCTGCAATGGTTTATGATATATTAACTTATTTCAGTTAAGCTAAAGTATGATTGGGTGAGCTGACCATGGAAAGCTCATGAAAAAATATAATAATAATAATGAAAATATCAAGACTTGAGTTTTCCTACCAGCAAGCTATTAATTTTTTTTAAGGTTTTACAAAAATAACAAAAAGTGAAGAAACCATCCTCATTCCTTGAAAATGTAAAAAAGCCCCTAAGGTACCAATTTTTATTTTCTTTTACATTTTAATCCACTCTGTCAGATACAAAGGGCAATATTGACATTTTTGCATGTATAAACACCAAGCAATTTCACAGGCACCACCATCAGAAAAATTACATTTATACCAATGATAGGATCATGCATTATGCTTCAATATAAATCCATCTGCAGATATTTAACACACTTAGTTGAGTGGTGCATTAGTCCTGTTATGTGGGAGCTGTATCACTGGCTCAGTGTTACTAGTGCTTTCCTGGCCCTTGGGACCTTAATTCCTGAAGTCAAGATTGTGTGTTTTAGAGATGTACCCACAAAAGACAACTAAAGAGAGGAAAATGCACCAAAGTGATCAGGAATAACAACAATGAAGAATTAAAAATCCATCACCATTCTACTTCTAAAATTGCATATAACTTATATGAATAATGATATTAAAATAGCTTCTTTTTCTGTATTGGATGCCTCTGCAGTATACTCCATTATTTCAAAATAACACTGGAAAAGGATTTAGCTGAAAAACTTCCTTGTCTGAGACCAAAATAAAGCTTCATTAGCATAATTCTTTACAGTCCTTCTGTTAATATTTTCCAGGACAAAAATATAATTATGCTTTCTGTCAAATAAAAAAAAAATTAAAAAAAAAAAAAAACAGGGAACATAGTGAAATTGTGAAGATCTAGATTACAACTCAAATGAAAAATGTGGGACAAACTGGATAGGAATATAAAAAGTATCACTTCTGACTGAAGTATGAAACTTATGCAAACAACAGGGAAAAAAACCCCACCCTTTTTAGAACATTTTGAGATGTGTGAAAACTACAAATGCTAGAACCGTGAAGAGGAAACTGGGAATTTGATCCATATGTTCTGGAAATGCCACTGCCCACAGCTAAATTATTTTTGGAGAACAGAACAGAGAACAGAAGAACAACTGCTAAAGCTGTTATAAACACAGGGTCTCCCTGGTGATGCAAAGATCTTACCATGGCAGATACTAATGAGTGACTATTACCATCTGGATACCACATATGAAGAAATAATCGTTGGTATGTTCTAGAATAATTACTAAGGAATAAGATATTATTTATCACTTATCTCACTAATTCTCTGAGGATAAATCATTCCACTAAATCCAAAGAGAAAAAACACTATTAAGGGTGGTTCACACCTTGATTTTCTTCATATAGGTGAATATAATATAAAAGCCTGAGCTGATCTAAGTAATTCTACTGTATTAGAGAAGATAACATCTTAAGCTTGGGAAGCTCTTTATCATGGTATATTTTTTAAAGTGAAATATTTTTAAACTCTGTAACGCATGAAATAGCAGTAAGACCTGTGGACAGATTCTGCTACTGCTTCTCAAAACCAAAAGCACACCACGCTGATTACAAGAGAAATAATTACCAGTTAACTTGGACTACCATTTAGCTTGTTTAGAAATATGTGACTAGAACAAAAGAATGTAATTTGTTCAGCTATCAAAGACAACCAAGCCTTATATTTCTATTCTGTACTTTTAGCAAGCAGATTCTTCATACCAGTTGGCATCTTCCACTTTCCACCTGAAGTCTGACCCTGGACACTTATTCCTCTGACAGTTCGATAGCCTGCAATTCTCACATTCAGTTTATTCTAGATAGTCAGTACCCATTTGTACCAGCATTATCCTTCTAGTGTGCAACATATGCTCTCATAACTAGTTCATGCTAGTAACTCTTGCCACAGAAAGGGATAGAGACCAAAGTAGAGAGTGATAGATTTAAAGAAAGTGTTATGTACGTTTTCTTGGCCATACCAGCAAACTCTCCCTGAAAAAGTTAAAAGATATTTATAAAAAATTCTGAATGGTGGCAACTATATACCATCTGTTTTGTTCTGGTTTAGAAAGGAATTGCATCAATGTTCTATATACCACCTCTCCCTCACAACAGCCATTAAGCAAAACCCAGCAACAAAGTTGTGACTATTGTATTGAAATAATAAAAAAAATATTTTCTTTCATTACAAATGACATTTGAAAAATATATTAATAACACACTTCTGGTTTGATACTAATTTTTACTCTTCTTTGAAAAAATGTCTTTGCTAAGCAATTTGTGAATTCTGAAAAGAAATAGTTCTCTGCACATGTAATCATCAAACTTGAACTGACCCTAAGTACAGTTTTTATTTTTCGTGTCTTTATTCATTCTTTTCTACGTAGTATTTGTGGAATTCAGCATCTGGAACGAGCAGGAAACAGGTTGACTCTCTTTGACTCCCTTTATTTCTGCATAGTGACGTTTTCCACTGTGGGCTTTGGGGATGTTACACCCAAGATATGGCCTTCAAAGCTGCTTGTTGTCATTATGATCTGTGTTGCTCTTGTGGTGTTGCCCATACAGGTAAATGTGGATTTTTCTTCTTTTTAGAATTGTTTTTAAAACTAAAGAATAATAACTGAAATAATTTATTGTTACTATTATTATTGGTTATAAAATGTTAGAAAAAGTAATCATCTTCTATATCTCCTAGTTTGGTGTTTTGTTTTTTTTTTTTTTTTGTTCTCTTCCTTTTTAGATTTAAAAGATTCTCTTCCTTCTAGATTTATACTAAAAAGCAGAACACAAAAACAGTTTTCAAGTGCTGGTGAAAACTTTCTGTTCCTATCATGAACCACAGAGCCCTTCCTTCATCCTGAGATATGGATTTGTTATTAATGGAGCAATCTAAAAAACAAAAGTAGCCAGCACTTTCTTTATGAATATAACATTTCCTCTGCAGGCTCTCCCTGTTTCTAATCTTGGTTCTCTCCACTTCCTCTCTTACTCTTACAGCTCAGAGCTAACTTGAAAAAAATCTCATTAAATCTGCAACTCAAGCAAATTGGGTTCACAGCTGTGTATGTCAGTACAAATACACATACACAGAGCCAACAGCACAGTTAGGAGTTTTTGATGCCTACTTAGGCTTAGGACTTCTCACAGTTTCAACAGGAAAAGGCTGTATCTCAAGGAGTCAATCAGTTTCATTAATTTATACCAAATATTTCCCAGCTCATTAGGTGAGGCTTGATGGCAGAAACCCTGAGATTACATGGGAAGCCCTGCCGAGATGTTAACTGTTCCACATTTGGTGATCACCCAGACCTCATGCCACAAAAAGGGGATGTGGGGAGGCATTGTGCATACTCGTCAAAGCTTTTAGTAGACCTGCTAAACCATGAAGCTCTGAAGTTTCTCACACCAACATAGTTTCCAGACTAGGCTTCTTTGACAGTGAACCAAAGTTTACTGTTAGCAGGCAACACAGAAACCCCACAAGGTTGGAAGCTCAAGCTTTCAGCCTTAATTTTCTTGAAATTATTTGAACATTTTAATTATACCTAAATATTTAATGTCTGCATACACAGACATAGGCGCTAACACAATTATATTCCCACTCAGTGGAAATTTAGTAAAATAGATATTCTATTGAAAACTAACGTATGCTTTGTTTAAGAAATGTGGAATTTTCTAGGAAATAGAAATTTCATCTTTCAGGTAGTTCTGATATACACTTCAGGCATAAGAGCTCTACCTTACCAGTAAATAACCTGGAATCCATGGCCCTTTCACGTAAGTTTTAATCTACTTTACTTTATAGCTTTCTGGTGATAATGGAGCTTCATACAGTTTTCCACATACAGAACGTGGGAGGCATTCTCTTCCAAGCTTTTGTCCTGCTATGATATGAAATCAATTATTATTCATGATTCGGTCTCTCCATCAGTTGAACGTGGATGAGAAAAAAGCAGCTATCACACAGATACATGTGAATTAAATCAGAACTAAATGCATATTACTTACAAGGAACTTTGAAATGGTATTGTATGTTTTATTACAGATTGTTAACAGTGGCACTGATTGTTATAGTATTCCTTTTAATCTAAAGGATTCAGACTAGTAGAGCTATGTTTACTGTTAGCCTACATATATTGTTCAGCTGGCAAAGGCAAATTTGCTGTATTAACAGCTGCTGTGTATATAACTTCTATCTGAATTTATAAAACAAATAAGAGAGTATATAGGTCACCTTCAGAACATTATAAAATCTCTGTGAAGAGTTATTGCCTAAGCTAATTAAAAGCATGCTTTTATCTGAGTATCTATACTCACAGTATACACTTAAGTTTTCGAAAATTTAACCTTTCATTTGAGCATTTATGTCACAAGGCACTGGAAAAAGAGAGCTCTGAGGTATAAAATACATAAAGGAAATAAGGTACAGCCCTCATTCTTTTCTAAAATCTTGAGATTTACTGGAATTGCATGATATTTTAATGGACTTGCCGTGCTATTTTTGTGTGGTAGAGACTGGCTCTACTGCCATGTTTTTCAATCACCCTATCATTCATCTCACATACTTACTAGAGAACTTTTTACAAAGGAAAAGACATTGTGGGCTAAGGGCATCTTTTCATAGAGGCATGAGATGAATGATGCAACGTTGTTAAGTCATGATACAGTTGTACTGCACATCTGCTTGTCTGTATGTCAGTGACAATTGGCATCTCTTACAGTTTGAACAGCTGGCATATTTGTGGATGGAGAGACAAAAGTCTGGTGGTAACTACAGTCGACACAGAGCTCAGACGGAAAAACATGTTGTACTGTGTGTTAGCTCTCTGAAGATTGACTTACTTATGGATTTCTTAAATGAATTCTATGCTCACCCCAGATTACAGGTACTTACAGTGGAAAAAAAAGAAAATAAACTCAAAACACTGATTTTTTGCAGACAGCCTTCTGAAATGATCTTTAATTTGTAAAACTGAATTTGGGAATAGCTGTCTGAATTGGGAATCTGTAATTGCAATAAGAAGCTGAGATACAGTATGGAGACATTCATTTTAAATTGAGGTAAACAGACTAAATAGTTAGAATTACTGTCTTGTTGAATTATGCCAGTCCTTTTAGAAACAGATGTTTCCATTCAAGTTCCTTATTTTCTACCCCAAAATAGAAAATAAATGAAAACTACTCAAATTATTTTTTCCTGTTCTTTTGGACTAGATCCAAAATTCATCACAAGTCAAAGCGTCTTTTGTTTTTTGCATTTTGCTTTGGGTTTTTTGCCAGTGTTAGGAAGATTAGATCCTTTTGGAACTGTTTAAATTAAGAAAAAAAGTAGATGTACTTTAAAGGACAAAGACCTTGAAAGATTGCACATGAGATTTTCTTAGTGTACACGTATTCCCTAGCTAATGCAAACAAATGTCATATGACTTGTTTGATCATATAAAAGCTTATTTATATGAGATAGCAATTTGGATTCATTATCATTATCTTTCCTACAGACCATTTCTTTTACTAAATCTTCTGCATGTCTCTTACTAAGTTACCTGTGGTACCATGCTTCATTAACTAGTGGAAAAAAAAATCACAAAAATACAACCCTCAAATTGCTGAGCAGCAATTTGACAAATCCCAAATCCAAAATATCCCCCAAAATAATTAGCTAGTAAGAGGCATAAGCAAATACAGAAAAAAAAAATCCAATTCTTTAGAGATGCAAACACAAATTGAAATCCAAAATTTAGTAAACTACCCTGAAGAGTGACTCAGGCTCTGTGATACATTAGAGACAATGAAGAAGAGTCCTATTACTACTTATGGAGCCTAGAAGAGCTTATATACATTCCCTTCACAGTTGAAATGGGAACCTGGAGGATACAGATGATGCACTGGACCCAATGCACTAAACTTTCTGCAAAAGTCTGTGTGTGCTAAGGAAGACTTCTATGACAAGCCTGTCCTAAGGTCTCAGTCTCTCCTCTCACATTCCATTTATCTCTCCTTTTCATATTACACACATGTATACTTCAGAGCAACCTTGCTTTGCCTTTACAGACAGCTAACAAAGACTGTCTGTAGCACAGGAAACAGTTTGGATCTGCCCATTAATGTAGAGGAAAAAATTTGGGGGAAGACATTTCCATTGATTGTTGAAAACTTCTTACATTTTCCAGCTAGAATGACAGAAATGTAAACTGTGTCTAGAAAAATTTATGCTCATATGGAAAAAAAAAAAAAGTTTCTAAATGGACTTTACTTGCCACCCTGGAGTCTTCTTTATGCAGCTTACAATTGTCCAGCCATTTTTATTAAAGAATTCAATATTTTAAAAACATATATTCAAATAACTTTTGTCAATGAAATCTGAAAATTATCAGAGACATTTTTGACATCCTGAGTCTCTGTTGACTCATTCTCTAGCAACAAGTGGATTGAGATCATGCTTGACCAATCTGATAGCTTTCTATGATGCCATAACTGGTTGGCTGGATGAGGGGAGGGCAGCAGATGTCATCTACCTTGACTTCAGCAAGGCTTTTGACACTGTCTCCCATAACATCCTCATTGG
>KZ505766.1:853951-897684 GCA_002844005.1 Limosa lapponica baueri | reverse complement strand
CTTCTGTTAATCAAATTGTGTGACACTACTATACTGGTAATAAGTTACACTAGCATCACAAGATGGATGCGTTGCATAGGAGATATAACTAATTTATCAAGTTGTGTGTGGCAAGAAAAAAATTACATTAATAGAACTATTTTAAAATATATATTAAATAGAGGTCTTACTTTGAATTCTGATCATTTAAATTCCTGTTACACTCACTTTAAAACTCACAGCTTTTGATACATGAACTTAAATATCAGCTTTATATTAATCACCATTGGTATCAGTGGTAATTTGTGATCACTGACTGCAATTCATGGCATGGAAAGCACACAGAAGAGAATATTTTTTCCACTCGTCTCCCAAAGAAGTATACATTTTATAATGTGAATAGTAGCCTGATTTTGTGTTAGTTATCTCTGTTTATAGTATGTACATATATACTTCCTTTTTCCTTGGAATAAATGTGAACATTTTTTAAAGTCCCTATAATATAGTATAGAAATTGCTACATATGTAAAACAGATACCCACCAATACTGTGTGAAGAGACTGAATCTAAGAAATCACTTAAAGTGCCTATCTGTATTTTCATTTCTCTCCCCTGGAGTGCTTCTCCAGAGTGGAATTTGGGAGACTGAGTGAAAAAAACATAGAAACCCACATAACCAGCTTTTGTACACAAACACATGTATATGACAAGTGAAAAGAGAGAAAATGAAACAATAATGCAAGGTTATTATATTAACAGTACCTACACACTAAGTTGATCTCATATATATATATATGAGATCATATATAGTTGAAGCTATATATAGGGCATTTAAGTATCTATTTTACATACAAATTTATAGACTGCTGCTTCAAAAAAGAGCTAGAAAATTGAAAGCAAGATATACTTTGCAGTGTTAAAACTGTAAATGTGCCAAATAATCAAAAGATTTTAATTTCAAAGAGTCTTTCCCTCTTGTATACAATTATCTAAAAATATTTTATGTTGAGATTCATACTTACAACACTTACTTCTATGGGTCTAGGTTTGTTTGGGTTTTTTAATAAAATGGTGTCATTTGAATAATTTTAATAAGCATTCCTCATTCTTATTTTTAAGAATTCTTGCACCTTCTGGCAAAATCAGGCTTTCAAGACAAAATAATTAAAAAATAATCAAAGAAAATATCCAACATGGAAAAAAAAAGAGGAAGAGTAAACTGAAATGTCTGAAATGTACACCAAAATTGTATTTACTGCTAGAGTTTTGGTTTATTACAATAGACTTAATCTTTGCTCATTTATGTAATGAGAATGAAAAAAATAATTCACTTAAGTTTCATTGAATATAAGCTATATTTCTATGCATGTAGCATAAAGGAAACAGCCTTTTCTCACTGCTTTTGCAAGACAGTGTGGTCTGTGAATGATTTCTATGGAAAGGAAGAGAGGAAACTGGTCATGTCAAACCCTGTACAATGAAGCCACACTCTCGCTGCAAGCGACTGTGAATGAGTTTCCCTGACACCTTTTGCATAAAAAGATTAGGTAACGTCTTCAACAACACAGGTTTTTGAAATCTGTCCCAAATGCACTCCCAAACTCTTACTCCTTCTATAGTATATCTGTATGTCATCATCTATCCCATTACCAGCCATTTGCTACTTCTAAGGTGTGCTGACATTTCACTCCCTTAAGACAAAACAGCAAAAAACCCTAACTACAAAAAAAACCCTACGGAGTATCAGTCACAGTGTGCTATAGAAAAAGTGACTGCATGTAAGCAGAGCAGGGTACATCCAAGTTCTGAAATCTCCTGAATGGGCACAGCAATCCTACATCTATGAAACTGACTATAAGAAAAATGTGAAATAATGTATTTTTACCATCCTCAAATGGTCTTCCTCTTATGATTCCATTCTCGTATTTCTGGTAAAAAAAAGTACTTGCTAACATCTCCATTGACATTAAAATATTATGGTTTGAAAATGTCAATTACGCTCTGTTCTAGGCAGGATTTTCCCCTGTGTTCATGAGTCTGAAAGCTTTTTTTATTGCTGATGCTGCAAACATAATGAATCATTCTTTATATTTTATCTTTTAATACTACCAATTTCATGACTAGGCAAGGCATTTCAACCCAAGTATTGCTTCCTACATGCAGCTCTCAAATACTCCTTTTTAGTTCTGAAATAAATAAAACTGATGGCTGATACACTGAAATTAGCCATATTTAATGGAATAAATATATGAATGTATTATCACATACTTTACTTCCATGGGACAGCAGTATTCATCCTGTGGTTAACTCGCTCTCGACGTGTTAACAAGTACGAAAACTAACAGGCTGGGAAATGTCTTGGAATCCTTTCGTCAGTAAATGGCTAAATTCTGACATAAGTTATGCAGATGCTTTAGTTGCACAAAAATGTAAGTTTGTGTTAAATTGAGCTGATATTTTTTAGAATTATTCAAAATTTTAAACTCTTGATTCCTGATGTCCTCATTTAATGTCATTTAAATTCTGAGTCTCTTTCGAAGGACATATCTAATGCATCATTCTTGGTTAACTAGACATGACTCATCACTACCATCTAAGTTTTCACACAATTCTTCCAAATGCCACCCCTACCAAACTGGATGATCCCCAACACTTGCAGAAAGATAGGAGAGCAACAAAATATTTTATTAGTAGATTTCTAGAAACAATCCCTCTATTCTGCATTCCAACAAATAGAATATATGATACTAGAATCATAAGATAATGGAGGTTGGAAGGAAGCTCAGGAGGTCTCTAGTCTGACAGGTCAGTTGTGAATGCAAACCACATTGCTCAGGGCTTTATCTAGCTTGGTGTGGAAAGTGTCCAAGGGTGGTGACAGCACAGCCTTTCTGCACAACCTATTCCGCTGCCTGACTGCCTTCAAGGGGAAGAGATTTCTGCTTATATGCAGCCTGAATCTCTCTTTTCAACTTAGGTCCATTGTCTCTTGTCTTCCAACCATGCACCACTGTGCAGAGCCTGGCTCCATCTGCTCAATAACTGTCCTGTAGGTACTGGGGCCTGTTGCTATGTCCCCCTGTAGCCATCTCTTCTGCAGGCTGACCAAGCTCCATTCCCTCAGCTTCTCCTCACAGGGCCTCTGCTTCTGCCCTAACTATCTTGGTGGCCCTCTGCTGAACTCAGTCCACCTTATGCATCTTTCCCATGTTGAGGGTCTCCAAACTGGATGCAGTGTCTAGATTCAGTTTAACTTGTGCTGAGTAGAGGGGGACAATTGCTGCCCTCCAGCTACTCGCTGTGCTTCTGTAAAACAGCCTCTTCTGCTACCAGGACACACTGCCAGCCCATGCTCAGCTTGCTCTCCACCCGGACTCCCAGGTCTTTTCCAGTAAATCTGCTGGCCAGCCAGTCATGCCCAGCCTGTGCCAATGCAGGTGGTTACTCAGTCCCAGAGACAGGAATCTGCTTGTGCCCTTGCTGAATTTCATGAGGTTTTTCGCCAGCTCATTCCTCCAGTCCATCTGAATGGCAGTCCTGCCTGCAAGTGTTTTGACTGTTCCTTCCAGTTTGGTATCATCTGCAAACCTGCTGAGCGTGCACTTTTTCACCTCCTCCAAATCATGGATGAAGATATTTAAGAGAACAGGCTCCAATGTGGATCCCTCTGACGCTCTGCTTGCCCCAGGTCTCCAGGTAGAGAGACCATTTACGATTGCCCTAAGACTCCAGTCATCTAACCAGCATTTTACCCATGTAGTTTTCTACTCATCCAGACTGTAATATCTGAATGTGGAAATGAGAATACTGTCTGAGACACAGCATTTATGTGCCCAGAGGTATGGCTCTCCAGTCATCCTTTTGTTCGAAGACTGGTGAAACTATCAAATTTTCTGCCAATATTGGAAACCTCCCCCACTCTCCACAACCTTTCAAAGATAAAAAAGCAACTGTAGAAGGACATTGGCCTACTCTCTCTGCACCCATCTGATCCTTTAGGCTTGTATGGGTTGAGTTCTCTGGAGTAATCCCTGTCTAAAGTCAGCCACTGCTGGTGATTCTCCTTTTTGAAGCCTGCCTCAAAGCAGAGGCCTGAGAGATCTTGTTTGTGAACACTCAGAGAATCTCAGCCTTGTCTGTGTCTGCAGAATTACTGGATTATCTGAGTATATGTATATATATTTATGTACTTAAACACATGTAATATATATAATACATAATATTACTTAACATGTATGTAAACATCCACACTAGCTGGTGTTACATAGTCTTGAAATGAGTTTTCTTCAATGGAATCAGTCTGATAAGAGGTTCTTTTTCTTATGTAACATAGTTATCTGTATTTCATTTTCATCATCTCATACTCTTTATTCTAGGATCATCAAACCATTTTAAGAGCATGGGCAGTTAAAGACTTTGCTCCAAATTGTCCTTTGTATGTCCAAATACTGAAACCTGAGAACAAATTCCACATCAAGTTTGCAGGTAAGTGTAAGATTTCAGCCATTTGAAACACTTGGTGGGATTTAGCAGTTTGTTTCATAAACACACAAGTAAAGTGAGATTCCCTAGGCATATTTACTGGTTAGAAGCAGATTAAGAGCGCAGTATCATAAAATAACATGGGCTGCATATATCCTATCAATAGTAAAATGTCATGGTTTACATTAAAGTCTTATAAATAAGCACTTTTAAGGATTATTACTTTTTTATATTACATAATATACAGAGTAGAATTATTTGATACATAACACGTTGTTGCTCCTTAATTATAGAGCCAGGCAGGTTTCCAGCTTGTTATATACATGTCCTTAAATTGTCTCTGTCTAGTAAAACATACTGTTAACTAAGAGGTATATGCGAAGATCTGCTCAGAAAAGGCCAAATTTTATCCAAGAAACAACTGAAAAATAAATTTTCCAACTGGACCAGGGTTTTTTTAAGTGGTATGAAAAACATTATTTTAATTACTTTCAAATATTTTGGAAAGAGGTATATAATTTCATTCTATATCCAGTAAAATGCATGTCTTAGTATGACATAAAATGCAAAATGATGTTAAGAAATCCAGAGAAATCTTCACATATAAGAAGGGGTTACCAGCTTTACTTTGACAGACTGTTTCTCTGCACTGTGTAGGTAGGTCTCTCTCTCTATATATATGTAATAAACACACACTTACATACATATATATACATAGAAACATATATATGCTTATATGCAAAACCATGCAAATACTTTTATAATGAACTCTTTTTGCCTATCTTTGGGAAAGTATCTCTGAAGTGGAAGCAAAGCTTTCCTTTTCAACTGTAATTTTGAAAATTCAATTTTCTTGAAGACTATTCTAAGGAAGAAAAGATTGCTGACTCATGCAATGTTAAAAAAAAAAAACAACTCTATGGAAAAATATTAGTTTCCTCCGTCATCCCAGAATGCAATGAAAAAGTAAATTCCAGTGCAGAACAATTCCAGAGGAACAGTTAAAGCTGTAATTTGAAAAGCTACTGAATTTACCACTAGGTTCGAAAGAAGGAAAAAAAGCCTCTATAACAGTTCTGAAGTTATAAAAGTGTAATCTCAAACTGTGAGATGGCACAGCATGGAATAAGACTCATGCTGTGACAAGAATGATGGTGCTTTTCATCTCCCCCTTAAAACCACACAGCACAAACATAATCTCTTCTCCATAGCCATGGCCACTTTTCTTTTTCGGTAACTGTGTTAATTTGTTGCTCCTAATTGTATTTTTAAGAGAGTTTCATTATTCTTAATGGCTTGTCTCTGTAGGAGCTTATATATAACTAGATTCGGAAAACAGAGGTAATTTTTCATACAAGTTCTAGGTCTCAGATTGAGAATTCAGACCTTTTTTTAAAAAGCAAAAAAATCCAACAAAACTCCCCCTCTTTTTGTAATATTTCCTTCAACTGAGTTTAGCCAACCTGGGATTTTACTGCCTTCATTCGGATTACAGAGGTAATTTTTCATACAAGTTCTAGGTCTCAGATTGAGAATTCAGACCTTTTTTTTAAAAGCAAAAAAACCCAACAAAACTCCCCCTCTTTTTGTAATATTTCCTTCAACTGAGTTTAGCCAACCTGGGATTTTACTGCCTTCATTTATGTTCTGTAGTTCTTCCAGGGCTTGAGGAGACGTTATATATTCTGTGCCTCATTAGCCCCCTCTAATATTAATTATAGTAGTACTTTATTGAAAGTCTAAATATTTATATAGCAACTTACATCCAAAAAGAATTTCACATTTATCATAGGGCTCACTGCATCCATTTCCACACACTCTCTCTGCACAACAGTAAAAGCACAGAATTGCAAGCCTTCCTTCAAGATTAAATTAATCTTACTCATATAAAGCACAGGAAATTTTTAATGCAGTTGTAAATTCAGCAAGGTTATGAACATGGAATAAACATCACCACGGGATGCTTACCTACTGCAAATGGTAAGGGCACTGATAGAGTCACAAGAACAGCATCTGTTTGCGTACATTTTCCTACGAGTACTCTACTTTGGTCATTAATCTCATCCAATGCTTCTTCATTCTGAAATACGTACCCAGTGGGGGCTGCAGACTATAGCCCTATCCAGAGTGCTTACGAATAGAGTCTGTCATAACCATGTGGAACCTTTTTCTAAATGCTTTTTCTATTATTATTCAGGACTGCTTTATTACTGCTATAATGCAAAAGGCTCTTTTAAATTTGATATTCCTTTAAAAAATGACTCCTTTCTTCTGGAGTTTTCCCAAAAAATATTGTGCATTTTTATGAACCTGAAATATTCAATAATAGGATTTCTTTTTTTTTTTTTCTTTACACACAGGTTTAGAGAATGTAACTGTCAAAAAGAAAGTTTCTGAATTTAGAAAAAATACAACCAAAGAGTTCTAGAAGCCCTTCTAACAAAAGCTTAACTTTTAACTGCATTGAAAATTTATAAAACACTAGAAACCCAGTTTCTCAGCAGCTTATATTAGGATGGCCAACCCTAGGTAGCATGAGATGGTCCTGAAATTTAGACCGTTACTGCATTTTCCTGTAGAATAGCATCCTGAAGATTTTCTGCCTTAGGCTTCAGAAACAGTATATACACAAGAAATTGTTGCTATTTATTCCCATCTAGTAGACAAGACTTTTACATTCTTCCTCTATGTAATGAGAGTACGAGAACTCACAGCAGAAGAATGGAGACACTGCACAGGGCAATATGGCCTGTCAGAAAGACATGTTTCCTCTCTTTTCACCCTTGCATCCTGCCTTTTCTTTGTTATTCTTCACAGTGGAGTTTAACTACTTTGTTTAAAATGGTAACTTATGCTTGTATTAATACAGTGGAAATATTTATCTGTGCTTGAATATGATTCTTCAGTGGAATCTGAAAATCACAGAGCGTGTTTGTCCCAGCAAACTCCTTTGCAAGTTCAAGATGTGAACATTTTATAAATACACAGTCACTCTAATGTGACAGTTATCAGATGGGCAAGGAAATACCGTATCACCGTTGTTAACTGTCTTATGTCTTAAGCTGAAATGCTTTGATTACTCCTTAGTACTTTCCAATATACAAATGCCTTGACATGCCCACTTTTCCTTTTGCTAATACTACATTTTCCTTCACTGGCACTTACATACGGTTTTCTTAATCTTTCTGCTTTTCCTTCAAACACATGGGGCTACAAAAGGACCTGTACCCTTGCATCTGGCCTTGCATTTCCACGCAAACATGAAGTAGAGAGAAGATTGTCCACAGCAGAGCAATATATTTAGGCAATTCAGAGACTGGAGTAAACTGCATATTTTCTGAGTTGAACTTATAACTTTTATATATTTGCTAGAAAATAAATTAGTTGCTTTACCTTGATTATTCAGGAATTATGTATAATCACAATTCCAGGAAATGGGGATACATTTTGACATTCTCCATTTATTCAAAATGCACCGATGAATTAGCACAGATTGGTGAAGTATGACATTAAACCTTCAACAGTTTATTCAAAAGGAACATAGTCCAGCTTCCCCGAAATGGGTATTGAATGCATCTGATGATTAATCTATCCAATTACAGATAAAAATAGTCTAGAGATAATGGATGGGCATTTTTCCCTATCTGGTCTGGTGTTGATCATGTTAACTTATCAAATTGAAAAAAGTAAGGTTTCTCAAAATAATTGTGTCAGGCCTAGGACATTCTTACCATGTGGCTGAGGCTGCAGGCATAAATCAGTATTTTGAGCATGTTTTATCTTGAAGAACATTACAGAAGTCATAAGTCACTGCACTGCATCACTACTTCTATTTGAGACAGATTTAGCAACAAATTTTCTGTCAAAATATATTTTCAACAGAAACTATGGCTTCTGAAAGTTTTAAATGGAATATTTCTTTAGTATAAATGCAATCAAAACACTTCTGTTTGCTATAATGATTTGACATATTTAATATTCAGCTCAAGATAAACTGCAATTTCCTCTGTTGCTTCATTGCCACACTGAATGAGTAATCTGCTTATTCTAGTAGCTGCTGTCACGGGAACTGACTGATGTCCCAAACCTGAGGAGTGGGAGACCTGTCACCCAGCTTCCTCCCTACTCCCTTTAGAAGAGAAAATATCAAGTAAATGTCTATATTACCCTCAGCACATCTCCACAATAAGAGTTCTGAATATAAATGTAAAACACAATGACATTATAGGTAAACTATAATCTGTCAAATCATTGGAGAAATGAGCAAGTTATTTTTGATCTGATCTGTGTTTAATACAAGATCTTAACTCCAACCAAGAGGAGAAACCCATGGTACCTCTCCTTATGTTTCAAATGGCTACAATATTTCTGATTATGGTGATTAGTTCACCAAAGAGTCTTTCATCTGGTGTTCTCAAAGTCCTTCTGAGAATTCAAAAGCTTCAAAACACTTCTGAAGTAGGTAGGGCATTATTTCCGTATACTCATTTTACAGATGCGTAAAAAGTCATGAAGGGCACAAACAGCTCACACAAAAAGTCAGTCTACATTAGGAGTGGAAATAGTCCTATGAGTCCCAGCTCCATGGCTCCTGATGTATAAACACTTGACAGCACAATGTGAATCTCTTACATATATGAGATTAAGATGGCTGTTGTAGGACAGTAATCTCTGTTTGTTGTGTGCTATATTCTCTGTTAACATGTTATTTTACATAAAATCCATCCAAAAAGTCCCTCATATAGAGTGTGGAGTAGAGTATACTCTATACTAGAGTATAGAGCATATGGAGGATTTAAGTCTGAGATATACTTTTCATTTGCATTGTGCCATCCATGATTTATTCACTGTCATTTATATATATTTAGGTCAGAATATACAGTTTGGTTCAATTTCAAGATCTGTAATAACAGATGATGAAATAATTTTCCTGTATACTTTTTCTTGCTTCTATTTTCAAAAGTATTAGCTATAATATAACAACATTCTAAACAAAAAACAAGGGGAGGTTATTTGGCAAAATCCTAGAAAAATTCAAAGATATGGAGAATTCTCATTCCTTCAATATCAGGAAGTCAATATTCACTTTCATAAATCTTTGCCATCTGACTAATGGCAATGGAATGCAGATATTCCATTCAAGCAGTAGACTATGCCTTATTCTCTCAAAATCTCTAGTTTAAAATTTAAATAGATTTATTAATGGCACATGGTCAACTACAAGAACACATTTCTGTCTGAAGTATTTTCTGCAGGAAATATTTAATTGCTGTGACTGAAATATATTTGGGGAAGAAAAATCTCATTTTCTTCTATATTTGACAGTGTCTTTATATAACTAAATTCCTTCCTTCCCTATGACATTTAAACAGGCCTTGATCTTCAGAAAATGAGAGAATGAATTTCTCCTTTCAGTAGACAATGATTCTGTTACTGAACAGTCTCTAGAAATTTTACAAAAAAGAATAGAGAAGGCGTTCAAAGTATGCCCTCACTTCTGTTTTCACTAAGTGGCATGCTTATAGCTATACTATAAATTCTGTCTAGAAAGTAGCTTAGTTGGAGAGGTAAGGTGTTTCTAAGAATTTCAATGATACATTATTGCAACTAGAAGAAGAGGTATGTAGGCAGCTCAGTTCTAGGTAGGGAGGTCATTTGCTTACTTTTACTCAGCAATTTTCATATGGCTTATGTTTTGATCAACAGCAGTACAACTTTTATTATTCCTTCTCATTAGAAGCAAATTCTGCTCCCATTGAAAGTAACATAAACTAAATCAACCCTTAAATTCAGAAGAAAAAAAATTTACTTAGCATGCAATAAATGCCTTCATGATCGTAGAAAACCTTTATGACTTTAAGTTCCTACACTGACAAGAAGTTTCATCAAGTTGAAAGTTTCATGCTCATCCCTTCGTATATCTATTTTAATACTGTCAGGTATACATGAGTGACATTAAAGAGTAATTCCTAGTTTGGTTTTGTGCCATCATCAGCTTTTAACTGTGATCTGAACTTTAAGCACTAGCCATCTAAGTTGAATTCATGCAATACTCAAAGCATGTGCAGAATATTTGGCGATTTTAAGTATAAGCCAATACAGAGGACTAGATATAATGCCTCTGTTGCTTTCTCTCCCCTAAATTCCATTAAAAGACAGAAAAATATAGGTACGTCTATAGTACTGGTCTGTCCCAGCGAGTACTAATGTCCAAACATTCTTGTAAGGACTCTAAAAAACAAAGCAGAATTTTGTGATTACAAAAGCCAGACAAGGACTAGGGTAAGAAGAATGCAAAGTTATAAAAATCTGCAAAACAAAAACCAACCACCCCACTTTCCTAGATTGCAAGGAGGCAGCAGGTGTTAGCAGTTCCTGGGGAAGGTATTAGTCAAATCTACAACACACTCTGAATCCCAGAGACACTGCCAATTAACCAGTTTGCAAGCCAGTACTATCTAATTGATCAGCACTCCTGCATTGCAGTATTTTAGGTATGCTATTTTCTTAACACAGCACTGTATCTCTGTAAAATGCTTGATGTCTATACCAGTTTATGCAAAACTGCAGAAAGTGCAAAAGATACAAACTAGACTAAGCTGCATGGTCACTCATACAACTAGCACAGCAAGATAGTGGAAGTGGATTTCACAGAGCCTTTGCATCCTCTCCATGTGTAGCTGCAGCACAGAAAGTTGAACTGGATGCAAAATTAACTCTATTCCTGCAATCTGAGAGATAGCATAGATGGGGCAAATCATACACAGCTGCTCTCCAAGTGAAAGAAGAAGATCTAGAGGCAAATTTTGATTGCCTCTATCTTCACCATATTCCTAGACAAGGAAAGGAAGTGATAATTCTTTTAAATTGAAAGTATTTTTGTAAAAAAAATTATATCTTTTTTTTTTCTACAGATCATGTTGTGTGTGAAGAGGAATTCAAATATGCTATGCTAGCTCTGAATTGTATATGCCCAGCTACCTCTACATTAATCACACTGCTGGTTCATACATCTAGGGGACAGTAAGTATATACTACCAAAAAAACCCCCAACAAACTTGTAAAAATTATAGCTGATATTCTTTGGAAAATAGTTTACCCTAAATTTCCAGACAACTAGTTTTTAAAACAAGTTTTTAAAATAAATTGGAACTTTCTGCACAATAGAAGCATCAAGATATTTTACTCAAGATATTATAAGTTAAAAAAAAAAAATCTCCCACAATATTTAACAATTTTTTGCCTGCTGTTTTGCCACTTTCACAATAGAAGATACAACAAATTTGCATTTCCAATTTAGTAGGTTGAATCGTGGATCTATCACACAGTTCTACTTAAGAAAACCAAGACCCAAGAATACCTATTTTAATGTTAATTTGAAGGTCTGTTTTTGTACCCATATAAAAATTCCTATTCATTGAGCTCCAAAAATGTTTTTCTGGTAACATATAAAATATTATTTGCTATTCAGTGCCTGTACATTAAGAAGTAAGCAAACATACATATGAAGAGATGGTTTTTAATATAATAACCATGCTGCTGGAAGGGGTACAGACTTTACAGACTGCATAGTCACAGTAGAGCTTCTCTATAATTTTACCACATCTAGTGTATTGTATCTCTGTTATGCTATATTCCTGGAATGATAACATATTCTTATCAAAATGTTGTGGGCAGAGAGAGGCATTGAAGGGTAAATCTCCAAATATATCTGTAGAATATGTAATATGTGCATATAGACTGCACAAGAATACTTTTCAGAGTCGAGTGAAAAAACATACTTTTTTTCAAGTAACCATGGACCCAGTAATATCTTGATATTTACAAGCAGAGGTATTTAACCTTCTGTATGGCATTTGTAGTATTCCCCTGTACCCAGGATGGGCAAAACTGCAATTACTGCTAGAACTTTTACTACCAAGAACAACAAATGTCAAGATTTTAATGGCACTGTCTGTACTAGAATCTGCTAGAAAAAAGACAACGAAATACTGTTTCCATGCCTCCTGAGAATCGTGGTGAAATACATTCTTCATCTGCTTAGCTTTCATTATCTGACATGCACAGAATACGGAGCCTTTTTGAATTATTTCCTATTATATGTAAATGAAAGAAGAATAGTATTCTTAACAGCTAACAGAAAATTTTCCATCAGCACAAAAACAGACATATGAAAGGGACTCTGTTTTCTGCTGTATTTAAGAAGTTAGCATTTCATTTTTAACACAGGCATATTGATCATTTATAGAGATTCCCAACTATGATGCAAAGTAACTATTGTAGAATGCAAAAGCATTTATTATTTCTTTTGCAATCAGAATTAATTTATATTATCACGGTTGTTAAAGTAACTGATTTCTCATCTGGTCATTGTATACTAGGAGCAAAAGATATTTTCTTATACAATTAGCTCTCAGCATTACTTTGAATGCTGCTTACAGAAACATTCAAGCTTGCTGCATAAATATAGAAAGACTGGAAAAGTTGTCTAGTCTAGTTGTCATTCTACTACTTTAGTCAGCACTCATCAGAGCATTTAATCTCAGATGAGCTCCAAAATACTGAAAAATGGCAAACTTTGGACATCTTAGAGCATGTGTTTTAATGCTGGACTAATTGGTTGAACAGATATGGCTATTCTTTAAAACCACAATATACCTGTGAAAGTCTAAAACAGAAAAATTGGAGAGAAAAAACTTCAAAAATTATTTCAAATTTGAGTAGCCTTGATGTCACAGTCCTAAAAATAAAAACCTCAAAAAAATCAAGTATTTCTTTCCCAAAATATCACTTTCTAAGCTTTCAAAGTCAATATTTTTGCTACTTCCCTTGATTTCTTTTTTCCTAAAAATTTACATAATTCCCATACATAAAAAGGTACATAATTCCCAAACTTGTGCGATTTTTCTTCCCCTTTTACTCCTTACAACTTTTTAAAATCCCATGGAAATGAGTTTAATTTCACTGTGATTTTAATTTTTCACTACATTTTATACAAGTGAACAAATCTGTTCAATGTATGATAAAAGGCAGTAAGTCAAGTATTCAAAATTAGGAAATAAGGACAAAGGCATCCTTTTGCTAGACTCCTCTGATCTTATTAAAAAAACGTACTGTGCTGTTGAAAAATATTAAGTAATGATGTACTTGAGCTTAGTTTTTGCTTATAACTGAGCGTTACATAAGCCATGTTTAATCTTGAAGTTTTGTGTCCTTAAACATTTAGTTAAGATGGTCTTTAACGTCTTTAACCATTGATTTCTAACAAGTATGCACTTTTTGAATATAATATTGTAAATCCAAAGGACAGTAATCACAGATAATTGAAAAAATCATATAAAATATTTAAATATGTGAAAATAATTTCTTTCCTGTAATACCACTTCAATGCCCCAATTTCATCTATCTTATACCTATTTTACTGTTTTATTAATAATTTTTATATGCAATAACATAATTGATTTAAACACTAACTAAAATAAACTCATAGCTAGATAACAGGTATAAATCTGATCTTTAGAAGTATTATACTTAAGTCAAGAAATTTATTTTCAAACTTTTTTATTGAGTATGCATTAATGCTTTATAGGAAAAATTGCTTTTAAACTTACATTTTTTGTAAGCATCTCCTGAGATTTGCACTGACTCCAGAGTGTTTGAAGAGCATTGGTGAAACCTGATTCTGCACTTCAATGTCTTCAGGGGGAAATCTGTTTTCAAAACAGGTGTCAGTGTTAGGCTTCATCTACAGGTTTTCATTATATTGCAGACATAAAACTTCTTTGAATTTGATTAATTTATAAATCAGAGTAATTGTTATGGCTTTTCTAGATATTTTCTAATGTTGAAAAATAGGAAAATCAACTACTAATATTTATGCATATGAAAGATGAAGTCAGATGAACATTTGAGTTTGGCTAAGTATAAGTAAAAAGAATAAGTGAAAACAGATTATTTAAGTTACAAATAAAGATTTTAACTTTACATTTATCCATATCCAAACTAAATATTAAATTATATCTAAATAATGAAGAATATTTGTTAAATAGACTTCCAGTGTTAACAGTTAACTGCTTTCCTTTACATTTGTTCCTGTTTAATTATCCTTTCGTTACCCTGGTTACTACCAACACCTGCATTAAACTTTATGTAGGACTTGAGTTTTGAATCCCTGTCAATGTTAACTTATATAAAAAGACCAGACTTGGATTCTGGGGAGACTGCAATGAAGTAACTGCTTTCAGCCTTCAGAAATCTTTTTAAATTCTATTCAAAGTCATTGGGAGGATTTTCTTAATAATTAGTTCAAGTTTTCATTCACAGAAGCCCCATATCTGTTGACAGTTTAGTAACTTCAGTATAGTGAGTAAGAATATTCAAGTTGTTATCACAGATAACCAAGTTCCAATGAGTACCTATGCCTTTCCATTCCACAAGAAATGGCTCTTCTTTTTACACAGTATTTTACATCGTATTTTATTTGCAACCAGAGGAGATTTTCAAGGAACTGACCAGAACATTTCTTGCTTTTTGTCATTTCCCTGGTAAAAAGTCATTCATTAAGGGAAAATATGACCACTTTGAAATTCTGTCTTCTTAACATTTGTTAATTTAGTGAAGTTATGATCTTAACCTGAGTTACGTTTTAATAGAATTAAACAGTTCATTGACAGTTCATAGATAAAACATTGTCCCAACTGTTTGCTGTAATCTTACAAATGAAGTGCTACCTATTTCACAGGCAATCTATTTCCTATTTTTATTAAGAATAATGTGACTATTGTTAATAATACAAGCTCATTTCTGATAATCATGAAGATAAGTACACTGGGAAACTGCTGGAAGTTGAAGTCAATACATAGCAACAGAACACAGGAAAAATTATTATTCTCTATTATCCTAATTAGAATGATAATACAACAAACAGTAAACAAAAAGAAACACATGTACATAAATTAAAAACACCTTATCTTTTGATACTAATATGTGAGGAGACTTGGGAAGTGGTTCATTTTCTAAGCAACTTTGGCCAGATCAACCTGCTATTAAAATTAAGTGGAAGTTTGCTTCCATTTATGTGAACTGGCTTTGGTCTTTAATGCTGTTTTTCAGATTAAACCAACTAGATGTAAATAATCCCATTATCTTCTCAGCTGTTTATAGAATGCAAAACCTCAGTCTGTAAGACACCAAAATTCTACCTCGAATCTTATTTATAATTTTATTATTGATCTTAATTATTAATCTTAACATTTATCTTTAAATGTTATCTAATTATCTAATCTAGTAATAGAACTTTATTAGGGTTTGTATTAGGATACAAAAAATTGGAAGGAATTAGCCTATCTGACTTGAACTTATTGTGATCTTTACAGAACAGCCCCATGGGAAGCTTTCAGACAACTAACTGGAACCAAGCAGACTTTAAACAGGTGAACATTTTATTTTAGGTGGAAAAGTGAAATATGGAAGATCTTCTTGTGTAATTAAATTTTTAATTCTGCTATTCTACACCTAGTGCACTGTTTGTTAATACTGTTTATCATTTATACTATTTATTATTCATACTTATTTCCATCTTGAAACAAAACGTTTCTATGCTGAGGGTACAGAAAAATGGTAAATTTAATTAAAACAGAAATTGTGTTAAGGTATTGCAAATGTATAAATGAGCATGTCCCAATATCTTGAGATCTTAACTTCAAATGGCAAGACAGAGAGCACATTTGTCAGTTTTGTGTCCTATATGCATGTATAAAAACAGATATATGTGCATCCATTATATATGCAGACAGAACCTTGTTTCCACATGAAACCTAATAAACTAAGAAGTTCACAGAAGCCCCAAATCTTCAAGTTGTGGTGTTCCCTGAGGTTTGGAACATTTCCACTAACAGTCCATTTGGATAAAGAACTTTAGCTGCATATAATAAAGGATGATAAGCTTAATATGGCTAAAGTAATAATTAATTTTCTTCCACTAGAGAAAAGAAGGCATATACTTGTCATAGTATACAAGGCACAGTAACCAAAGATGTCCATAGAGTAAATGCTGAAGATAACCAATAAACAAATGCAGAAAAAAAGTCTTTCTTACAGATAACCAAATCCAAATGAGTCTTTCCTACATAACTTATTTTCAATGATTCTTTATCTACTTCAAGCAGGAACCAGACAATCTGCCACGGAGCATCTGAAGAGTCTGCCTTTATGAATAGAATGAGTATGCTGTTGGTTTCACCTGTCATCTTTAAATTTCAGTGAATCTACTCACTATGGTGTGAATTTAAAGTAATTTGGCTGTATCTCTCCTGATTTAAAAGTACATAATCTAATATGCCTATTACTTTGCAGAAAATGCTCTTTAATTCATTAAAATAATCTCTCTACTTACAGTATTACCAAGCTTTGATCTCAAATATTTCTTCCAGATTAGCCTATGGGACCTTTCTAATAACATTTGTGGTTTCTGTTGCCATGAAATACTGCTCTGATCAATAAGAATTTTACATTAAGTTTTAAATTATTCTTTTTATCTGTACATGTTTCAGGGAGAGTCAGCAATCATCGGAACAATGGCAGAAAATGTATGGGAGATGCTCTGGTAATGAAGTGTATCATATTAACCTGGAAGAAAGTACTTTTTTTGCTGAGTATGAGGGGAAAAGCTTCACATATGCTTCTTTCCATGCACATAAAAAGTATGTTTATTTTCCTACCAACAATTAAAAGTTCAAAACACTAATTAATAGCTCTGCATTCAAAGGTGCAATATTACACATTACTCTGTTTCTGGGTTTAAATATCTGGCCGCTACTTTTTCTGTAAATTAAAGCTGGTCAGGTAAAAGCTCATGTTGGTTCTATATAGGCCAGCTCAGTCTGGGAGAATGGAATATACAGGATATTTGGATAAGCCTGAAAACCAGAAAAAAATTGTACCTTAGAGAAGTCATATGAAAACACCAGTCCCTTCCCATATCCAAAACAATCTAGAAAAGGGTGGGTGGGAGGATGTTAGTGTATTTTTTTTTATTATTTATTTAGGAGTCAGCTGGAAATCTGGCTTCCTTTGTGGAGTGTTCATTTTATACAAAATGTTCAATTTAAAGGTGGTACATGCTACATTTTGGTGGTTGTTCAAAATAAAACCATATTTTTTCTGTTAGATGTTAACATACCTTTTCTAGGTTCCAGATCATGCACCTTTTATTCAGTGCTGCTCTGTGAGGTGAATGTACAAACTGAACACAAATCATGTATATTCGTATATATTTAACAAGATGGACATATATCAAACCCTGAACACTGAGTTTATTCTCATATTTAATAAGTGAGAGAAAGATTTTTTGGGGGGCTTATTTATTTATTCCTTATTTTCTATCACTAATCAAATACATTTCTAGAAATGAATTACAAAAATGAATTCTGAAAATCGTTTCCATTACATATGAATTATGGAGGAGTTTAACAAGATGAATACTTTTTCATATTATATCTTATTATATATCCATCCTTCTACTAATATTTTCCCAGAAGGGACTATTCATCTGACAGAAAAAAAAAAAATAATCAGCTGGAACAGCATTAGAAGAATAGGGATTCATAAGCTCATAAAATCTGCTTGATCAGAAGTGGCCTATCTAGGAGATAACATTTTTCAGACATATTTGTCATCCAAAAATCTGAAAAATATAACAATATACTGGAGGTTCATTTTTGACAGTGGAAATTCTAGTATATACAGGACTATCCAAAATGAACCATGCCTTTCCTTTTCTAATTAAGGTTTGGAGTCTGTCTGATTGGTGTTAGAAAGGAAGATAACAAAAACATTTTGCTGAATCCAGGTCCTCGATATATCATGAGTTCTACAGATATATGCTTTTATATAAATATCACCAAAGAAGAGAATTCTGCTTTTAAGAAGCAAGAAAAGCATAGAAAAAAACATGAATCAAAGTTATCTTATCATGGAGCTTCTAGGTTACCTGTACACAGTATAATAGCCAGCATGGGTAAGTAAAAAAAAAACAACCTCACAACATATTCTTATTCATTAAATAGTGCATTTTAAAGGTTTTAACAGTATATTCCTAAAATTGTAATTTAAATTAATATATAAGAAATTGTAATAGTGTGTGGAAAGATAAAACATGACACACTTGCCCTTGTATTTTCAAAAAAAACACCAAACAAAACCAATGGAATTTGATTGTTTTTCTTTTACTTGATGATATGGAATTAAACCGCTTAAGAATGTTATATTAAAAAGTAGTAATAAAATGTAGGCAAAGCAAAACAAGTGGGAAAATCATACGGGTAATTTCTTTGTCATTCATAGCTCATTTTTTGTAATAAGTTTTCATAACCTTTAAAAAAATGCCCTTGCTCAATAAAAACCTACAGGCTGTTGATGCATGTAAATATGGATTAATTACATAAAGTATGATTTTGAAAAGGTAGTTAACAAGAAAATTATGTTAATGGTCAGCAAAAGTGCTACTTTGAAGGAAAAGGCTTCCTCAGGTATAGTTTAAATATTTGTTATATTTTAATGTAATAAACACAATCAATATAGCATTCCTTTCAGTCTTTGCCTGTGTAATCAGGTAATCCCACCTAAATATGGGAATCTCATTTAAATGTTTTGACAACCACATTGAGAAAATGCTTTCACTGCTACTTCAGGGACAGTGGCTATTGATTTACAAGATACAGGATGCCGAACGTCCAGTGGACCTACACTAGCTCTTCCTTCTGAGGGAGGTAAAGAGGGCAGACGGCCCAGTATAGCACCCGTTTTGGAAGTTGCAGACTCATCCTCACTTCAGACGTGTGACCTGCTAAGTGACCAGTCAGAAGATGAAACTACCCCATCAGATGATGAAGTCTCTGCAGGCTTGGAGTATGTATATTAAATATAAAATAAACAACATAACTTGAAAAGATAAAATGTAAATGGCGTGGATAATTTTTTGACATGCAGATCAGTCCAAGCAGTTGTAGCAAGCAAGACCCATAAAGGCCAACCATGGAATTATTCCCTTTTATGAAATGCTACTGTCTGTTAGCAGAATGCTGTTACACCTATTTTGAAGTGAAAAAAACCCCATCAGACTAACTCCTCCATTTGCTGGAGATTTCCTATACTCGGTTATAAAGATCTAGTTTTGTATTGCAATTTTTTAATAGCATTTTTTATTACTGTTTTTCTTACATTCTCTAGTTATAAAGACAGGACTCAATTAATTTGTAAACAGACAAGTACTTCTGTCCCAAGAATGCAGTGATAATCAGATCATTCAACAGGCTTGTTGGATGCTGGGACCAGGTGTCTGACTTCAAAATGTAGGAATGACAAAAAAAAGCAGTATGAAACAAAACTATTATATCTAATTTAAAATGCTTGTTCGCATGTTCCTGAAAGTAATGATGCATTACTCAGATAAAACCAGAAGATTCAATCCTGTAACTGCCATGCAGATAAGCAGTTATATTTACTGGAATTACTGACAGGAACATTAAAACTGAAATACACAATTATGCCAGTGGCTCACCTAGCACAGTTTCCTATCTCCAACAGTGGCAAGCATGGGAAGCCCCAGGGAAGATCATAAAACTTCAATTAAAAAAATTATAGAACAAGTCATCTTAGATCTACAGACTGAAAAACCAGGATTTAAAAGGCCTCGTAGTAAAAACTGAGTTGAATTAGAAATTTCATCTTATCCACAGGTGGATTTACCATATAAAATTTATTCCAACCATGTTGAAAGTATGTTATTAGAGCAAGTAGGTAATGAACTCACTCATTTTTGATAAGTGTTTGAAAGAAAAAGGGAGAAGGAAGAGCAGAAATACGACAATTAGTTCTATTTTCTTTCCTTCCCTTTTTTCCTTCTAAGTTTCCAGTACCTGCATTCAAAAGACTAGGACAGCACACTATAATCCATTTTCAAAGAGGCCTATAAAAAAAAAACCCAAGCAAAATTCCTTTAGTCCACAAAAGCACGATGGCTTCCACTAAATTGTATGGAATTGGTTGAAGTTACAAAATATATTCCTTTAATCCTTATTAAACATAATTCATTTCATGTACTTGCTAGTCTACAGATAACTGCAAAACTTGGACATAGGTATAAACATCCCATAAAAATTGTTGTATAGTTAACTACGTTTCAGTAATTTACTATACTGAAAAGTGTTTGTTCTATTCTCCTAGGTATGCCAAAGGCTATCCTCCCTACTCTCCATATATTGGAAGCTCTCCCACGTTTTGTCATCTTCTGCATGAAAAAGTACCCTTCTGTTGTCTTAGACTAGATAAGGTAAGGGGAGTTTCTGTTACTGGATACAATGGCATTCTCATTTGCATCTGAACAGAGTTAAATTCTGGTTTCTACTTAGAGATGAGTTTGTTCAGTGCCTACTGTGCTATAATATGGGTTCTCATCCTTTTCATCACCAAGCTTTTTTTTATGTCTGATCAGATCTATGTCAGGTCATCCGATACAATTCTCTATTTCCAATGGTAAAGCCCTTTAATGTCACAGCTAAATCTCCTTGTTCACATCCACTGAACTTGTTTCTTATTTTGATTTTAGGGATGCCAACATAACTACTATGAAGACGCCAAAGCCTATGGATTCAAAAATAAATTGATTATAGTTGCAGCAGAAACTGCTGGAAATGGCTTATATAACTTTATTGTTCCACTCAGAGCTTATTACCGACCAAAGAAAGAACTAAATCCCATTGTATTACTCCTGGATAACCCGTAAGTAGATTTTAATTTATTTTTTTTTTTGGTGATACATTTTAAACTCATTTTACCATTACTTCAATAGATGATCACTCTTCACATGGCCAACTTAAAATCAAAAACATTATGGCACATTTATCTTGGAGAAAAGTTGGTGACAAAAAATAATACCCAATGTTCACTGTCATACACAAAATTGACTTTTTACTGACTGTAAATGGCCACAGTAAATTTAAATATCCTTATTCTTCATGGCCAGTGTTTCAGCTAAGTATTTCTTAAAAATACCCAAAATAATGTGAATATTACTGCTAAAATTAAATAACTTCATAAACACTGTAAAAAGCAAACTGTATAACAGTGTCACAGCTACATGACAGCAGTTCAGACAACACTAACCTACTTAACACAACTTAATTTTAGACTCTAAGATAAACAGTTCTTTAAGCCAGTAGGACACCCTCCCCTCCCCCTCCTCCCCCCCAAATTTGTCTACAATTATATAAAGTCATGGAGGGAAATTAAAACCTGCAGTATTGTTGTTACTACCACATCTGTCTGGAGATCACTGGAATTTTTAGCCTTTCTTGCATTACCTGTTCAAAATTTAAGAGAAATTCTTCTCTGGCAAAACTGATTCATTTATAATCTGACAATGAATGAAAGAGACTTTTGGGTTTGGTTTGGTTTTTTTTTTTTGCAACACTTCAGTACTGCTCAAGTACTTAAAAATCCCAACTTGGAAGACACAAAAATGGAAGATAGCCATATACAGAAAATTAGATCAAAATATGACTCAAAGAAATGAGAGCAGCAGAAATTTCTTCTAGGTTCTGATTGCAGGCTGGCACTTCCCTTTGCTTATATATGTTTTAGTTTCAGCGATTTATTATACAAAGGCCTGCTGTGAAGTGTCCTACTTTTGCCTCAGACAGCTCTTTAGTGAAGCTGTATACACCTGTGTTTGCAAAACAGAAGCTTTTTTATGTAGATATTGTGGCATGAAGTGAATTACACAAATTGGTAAAAGACTAAATTAGGATAAAGAACTTGTGATTTGTGACTTTTAAAGATGTGAACGTACAGTGCCCTCTAGTGTTTGTTCTCTTTTCCAGCATAGTGCCTGATTTACATTAATACAACAACATAACAACATTAATGCTGTTGTGACATTTTATGGCTAAACCCACTTTTTATTAGCAGAAAGTAAAAGCTATGGTTGCTAATTAAACTAACACCCTTAGTGTTGTCTCTCTCCACACAGCATTTGCAGTGACTCCTCTGAAAGGCCAACATTCATGGGACTACAGAAGCTAGCTGAAAAGCCAGCATGCTTTCCATACATGCATGAGGTGGAATTCAGGCTGCCATTCAAGTCAATTGGAATTTTGTAATTTACTTCATTGGACTTAGGAAATCAGCTACCTTTGTTAAACATATCTATGCCATGTTGTTATATTCCTATTTTCTTTATTTATCAAGGCAATTTATTACACTATGCTTATTCTGATATCTGCACATCACATGTATTTTAACATTTCCAATGTTTCTTGGTATGTAAGAAGAAATAAAGTAAAATTTATTATTAAAGAAACAATGCACTAAATACAGTATCTTAGTTTTACATTCCATTTTAAAAATAAGGTTTCATCTATGATTCTCTCATTGACTTGAATGGAGCTGTTGGCACAAAAACCAAATGATGACTGGTTCCCACTTCACATTTAACTTAAAAATTCTTACTGTTTAAATAATCCTAAGTCATGCATTGGAGTATAACTTGGTAGTGTGTCTTTGACATCAGTCATTCATTCTTATATTTGGAATTCTACTGTGCCATAAAATTTCTGATTTAAGAGGTGCATTTATTAATATAAGCATGTTAATTCTGATCATCCTTTATGATCACAGCAAACTGTTGATTCACAGCTGTCTGCAAACCTATTTCCTGTTTAAAGTGATATACTGCCAAAGTTAAAAAAAGTTATTGTTTTTAAAACAAAAGCTACCAGTTTATTGAAATATTTTAGAAGAGATGCTGCTGTTGTGATATTGTGTTTCATTTTGTAATCCCATCTGCTGCTTAGGCCAGATATGCATTTTCTGGATGCAATCTGTTGGTTTCCAATGGTTTACTACATGGTGGGCTCTATCGACAAGTAGGTGAAATAACTGTTAGAAAACTTAACATTGTAGTGCTCAGTGGTTTGTTGTGTGTATCGTCATTGCATGTTTAAGTGTGTGTTGTATTTGAAGATGATCTTTTTGCATGCATGGTTTGTGTCTGTGTGCTGTAATTTGGGATTTCAATTTTCTGCCTTATAAAGGATATCATTAGTGAAAATTGTGTCATGGAACACAGGTCAGTATCTTCAACAACATAAGATTAAGACTTAATTAGGTGCATTAATATGTTCTTACAAATTGCCAGATTATAGCCCTGATTCTAGTGTCATTCTAGAATTAGTTACAATTTGTTTGGGTTTACTGACTAGGGTTTTGTAAAGATAGCAACAGAATAGGCAGTCTCAAATGCATCCAACAGTCTTCATCTTCTGCTACTTAAAATATCAACTACTCCTACCTTTCTGTCTTCACCTCTGCTCATATATATTTGCATGTCTAGGTTTAGCAACATAGATTTAAAGTAAAAATCAGGCAGAAACAAGATAAGAGCAAGGGCTCATTAGCATTTTAGCAAACTCCCGTGTGTTGAGTGTCGATTTAAAGAAGAAAATGGTTTGCTTCACTTCATAACTAAACTGAGTTGGGGCTACAAACCCATAATACTCATTCCCCAGCTAGAAATCAAAAATTTATCTCCTGTCCTGAACTAACAGAATCCAGTATTTCAATGAGAATTCTCAAGATCCAACGTTTCTCTACCTCAACCTGTTGTAACAGGGGCTTTTAAACTACTTATAGTAGTGATACAGTTACAGATTTACCTTGGTGATACCACACTCATGAGATTTGCAAAGAATCTACAGAAATGTTTTTCACTTTCTACATTTCTTCCTCTAGACCAAAAAAGTGTCTTGGGTTGTTAATATCTACAACTTTCTTAGCTTTTAATTCTAAAAAACTATATAAAGAATTCATATCAACAGAATAATTGAGTTGTCTCAAAGTGTCCAAAGTAATTAATAACCCAAACAGTTTAACCTGTTTTTATTAACATGAAAAATGAAACCTCAATTAAATTTACCAAGTTTATTTCAAAAAGGAAATCACCAAATCCCTCCCTAAAGATTTTTTGTTGTTTTTAGAACTGAGTGCATTAAAAAAAAAAAAAAATATGTGGCCTCTGAAATAAGTGATTATACAGAATTCTACTGTTTACAGTAATACTAGCATGAACTTCTGCATCTTTTATGACAATACAATTGCTTTAATTCCTGGTGCAATAACCAATTGTATTTCATAGGGTGTTGTGGGTTTTTTTTTTTGACATCTGATTCCATCAATAACAATACTTTAAAAAATATAGTTCATACTTATTCCCTATGTTTTCCTAAACATGTTCTCAAACCCTGTACAATTAATAGAAGTTGATCATCTTTAGCTAAGAACTACAATGTCGAATATGCAAAGTTTCCTTTCTTATTTAATGGTATAGAATAAATTCCCAAAGTGCCACCTACTACCTTTAAGTACCTAACATATTTGTCATTTGGTCACCTGGCGTGAAATGTCATCATCTTAGAGAGAAAACCACCTAAAATTATTCTCATTAACCACTCGTTTTTGTTAGAAGTGGATGGCCTGCAGAAAAATAGCTTTACCAAAATTCATAGTTGGGATGAACTTTGTCAAATTGTGTCATCAAGTAGTAAATATCTGTTGTACAGGCTTCAGGTATAAATCATTTGAGATCTGTAACTGAAGAGATTTCAGTTCTGAAGAAATCTTTTCAGTAATAAGAAACTTGTCGCTAGAACTGAGAACTAGAATTACAATACTTCTAAATTAGTATTTTTTAAATTCTCCACAAATTAGCTGTATGTAACTGTTAAAGTAAGAATAGCTGTTGAGCTTGTGAAACATTGAAATGCAGAAAATCTGACTACTTCAGAATATGCTGCTATTTTCAAAGATCAATTGAAAGACTGAACACGCAGAAATAAAAATTACTCAAAGTTCAGAGTTCTACTTCTGCACTGAAGTTGCTAGTATAGATTATAAAAAGTACAGCCTTTCTTTTGCTGTAGTCAACCATTGGTGATATTGCAGAGTTTCAAAAAGAATTATATTATGTATTTTTTTTTGGAAGAACATGTATAAGATGTAAAATAAATAACCACAAATTTGTACAGGTTTGCTTACCCAAAATTTCAAAAAGAATTTATAAAATGTTACATCAACTTAAGACCCTGAAAAGGTCATTTCTGAAAAGAAAAACTGTATTAAGACTTAAGTAATATTATAGATTGCTTAATGAGAAGCAATTTTAATGACAAAGAATGCAAAAATTTAGTTTCCCAATCTCCCTTGGAAACCATGAAATTCACCCTTTCTTCTTATTTTCACTTAAAAATTGCTAGATTCCTAGCAGTCTTTATCATTACAGAAAAGCCCTTTCTAAACTTTTTTAAAAGTGATTTGTTTCTGTGGAAAATATTGTTAAAACAACTAAAACATGCTTCATGTTGGAAACAAAGCTCTAAGAAGCATGATGAGAACTGTAACTCAGTTCTCCGAGTGTTTTCTGTGGTCAGGCTTCACAGGAAATACTGTCCAGCAGAGTGTAGTGTTTTACCGATGTACAGCTACTCCTAAAAGCATTATGAGAACACTCCCAACTCATAGATTAACCTAAAAAAGTAATGTATTGGATGTCCTGGTAGAATATTTATTAGCATTTTGAAACTGAAATATAATTGTGGGAAAGAGCAACCTAAAGCATTTATTTGGGTGTTTTTATTGCCAAAAGTAACTACAATGAAGCAAGTTGTTGCAGCATGTAAGGACACCCTGTCTTCCCAAGTAAACATTAAAGGCTTATTTTAAAAGGTTGGAATAAATTTATCATTTTAGCAAAAGGAGAGGGATTGTAACAACCTCCTGAAGTGCATTCTGTATGACTTTAAGGAAAATAATTATTCACATTCTATTCTATCAATTAATTGAGATTATATACTTGATGTAGAATATATTAGACATTATGATATGTACATGGAGATGAAGGGAACCAGCAACTCACCCTGTGATCTGCAAGTTCCAACCATCCCTAATCTTTTAAGTGTTCCATATTTAAGTTGCTTGTTTCTTTCTCCCTCTTTCTCTTCACAAAAGCCTAGATGACTTATTAAGATGTGGGGTCACCTTTGCAGCTAATATGGTGGTGGTCGACAAAGAAAGTACAATGAGTGCCGAGGAAGACTACATGGCAGATGCTAAGACTATTGTAAATGTTCAAACACTCTTTAGGTAAGGCATATTTGCAATCTGTCTATACATCCTCATTAATTATGAAATACTTAATGCCTTTTGTAATTAGATAAAAGATTTTTTTTTTCCTTCTTCTACTTAAGTTTTCCCTTTTATGAATTTGTGTCTTATGTGGGGAAGCTTTTTCCCACCTTGCTTAGCAATAGACTCAGAATCCTGAGGTATTCTTCTGAAATCTCAGATGAAATTCTATGCATCCCAAAACCGGATGATCATTTTAAAAGTCAACTGTCAGGTTTACAGGAAGGAAAAGAAAGCTACTCTTGAAGACTTAGGACCAAAGGTAGTTGAGAAATTTTTCCTGAATGCAACAATCTTTCACAGGAATGTTACAGCCAGTATGAAAAGCAAATCCTTCTAATCCTAAAAGGTAAGCAATGCATCACTATGAAGTTAGTAGTAAATGTTCACATTTCAAGTCTTTAGTTTTGAACAAAAAACAGGTTTTCAGGCACATGTATGCAAAATTATATATGACAACAACATTCTAAGTCATGAAGGAAAAACTGAATACAGAGTGAAAAAATCATCAGTGTAGTAAAGAGGCTGAGAAAGCAGTACTGTGATATAGAGCTAAACACACTGAGATTTCCTGTTCGAGAACCTCTCCTGATTAAAGCCCCACTTTGTGTTAAATATCTTGATTCAACAAGTACCAAAAGATACATGTCCTTTTAAACTGTGAAAAAAGTTCTTATTTGCTTAAAAAAAACCCCACACAAAACAAAACACACTACAAAGTCAAGTAAGAAATGTCTCCCTGATGCATTAAGGCTTGGACTTCTGTTGCTCATTCTAATAAGACCTGGACAAAATGAATTCCTTCCCTAGAAGATTCAGTATCATTCAGTATTGCTGCCTTTTTCTGTCAGGCCTTCCACATAAGACTGGAGAGAGGTGCATAGAAAAAGTCTTTTGAATCTGCCAGTGTTCTAGAAAACCAAGCTCATTAGAACACAAGTATTTCAATGGAGAGATTTTTTTTTTAATTCAACCATGTATGAGAATGCAGTTAAATGCTGATAGCATTTCTGCATGTGCTTAAAAGAAGCAAAATTTACGTTGTACAAGAAATTTTCGTTCTACCTTTTTCAAACTTTGAGTTTTTGAATTTGTACCCAGTACTAGCACAGGTGTGTGTTTCACAGTCACACCTAACTTTAATTTAGAAACTGTAATTGAACTTAATCTGTGCATCATTCAAGTCTACTCTTGACCATATTGTGCTAGGGTATCTCACTGAGGTTTTGACATACATCACTTAAATTTTTCAGAAATACATTTTACCCCCCAATATAAAACAGAAAAATGAGTTGAATAAAAAAATAGAACTTACAAAGTAATTGATTTTTCCCATAGTTGTGTTGTTTCTACATAGTTCTACTTTTTAAAATACTACAAAAAAAAGAGAAAAAGATCATATTAGTACCCTATGTGCCATAGGTATTCAACTAGAACTTATTATATAGTTAGTCAGTTGTCTTGCACAATGCTTATAACTAGATGGCAGCTTTAACTCATGTATGAACTATGTATCTGGTTCAGTTTAATATTAAGACATGATTTTTTTACAAATACCAAAAGAAATCAGAATAAATATCTTGGTTTAAGACTGAACGATACTTTTTCAGAAAACTTTATAAACTTTTGCAAGTAGTGTGTTGCATAATTTTTTTCTAATTCTTTTCCCTAGAACAGATACAATGATTTCATTTCATTTTTATATTACATAAAAGTTGTAGAAATAAGTAAGCTCTGGGAAGAGTCATAAGGTAGTGGCAGTTTCCTGTTCTACAGAGTAAACTGCATTAATAGTTTTGTAAATTAATTTTAAAAATATCTTTAAAGGTTTTTCATTACTTAATAACAACTAATAGTATCAGAAACTAATAAAGAGGCTGGACATGGTGGAAAACAACAGCTGTTAACACAAACTGTAGTGTTAAAGAAGGATTTTAAACCACTGGAGTTCTGCTAATATATGCTGTTCTCAAAGATGTCATGTCAATGAAGAAGATTCCATTTAGGTCTCACCAAGTAAAATCATTCAGAAGATACAGGCTAATCTAAACCTCATTCATTTGGTTGACTCCAATCAGTTGACCTCATTAAGGGTTGTGGACAGGCCTAAAAAGGTAATGTAAATGTGCTGCAGTACTCTTTGGCCTAGGTCGCCAATTCTCATATACCTCTTGTGACATTATTCCCTGATTTAATAATCTTGCGTTGCCATAAGAGTGTCTCTCACACACATTAGAAACAGATACATTGTTTACAACGGCAGGGTTATTAGCACCTTTAAGGCTAGAAACTGTTCCCTAGCAACTAAAACTGTGATACAACACTAGCTTATCGGACTTAATTATAGGTAAAGAAGTGTGAATCAAATGCTCACACTGATTAAGAAAAGGAAATATTTAATCCTTTGGATGGGAAAGAAAAAGTTAGTATAGTTAAAAAGTACAAGGAGAAATTACTTGTTTTGGACTGCGTCCTAGAGATGTTTTTCACTTTTTAATGTGAAATATGAAGCCAACAATTGAGTCCCTATTGACAGCTAGAAGTCCACTTCAGAAAAATAGTGGGTTTCCTCAGACAGTTGGTCTGTACTAGAAGGAGTGTTTAGATTTACTCTTGCTTTCTATTAATTAATGGGCTTAAATGCTGGTGTTTGGGAGGCGCTGCTCTTAAGTTTTTGTTAGCTAACATCTTGAAGGCTATGTTACAAATACTGCAAGAAGCATATTGACAGCAGTACTCCTCGTAAGTCTGTATTCAGCTGATACCTAGTAGTAAGCAGCAATTTTTAGATAAACCAAATGAGCCGTTACCTTGTTTTCTGGGTTTATCTTTTTGGTTCGGGAAAGAACTAAATGTATCTCTTGCTTGTCTGATTCCCAAATACCAGTTCAACGGCAACACATGTCTTCCATCGGGCCAAATAGGGTTTTTTTTTCCACCCCACGCAGTCCTTTTTCACCAGAATGGGACAGAAAAGAGGGATCTCCGCACAGAAGTAGCCTGCTCTGGTGCTGAAAGCTTGCGGGCAGTGTGCCTCACATCCGGGACAGGAGGCAATCTGGCCCTGACTACCTGGAAAGTCATTTCCCCTATTTCCACTAAAAGGCAACTCACAAGTAAAATGCAAATTTTACAAATACCAGATTTGAAACGGATTTCCTAAAATAAATAATTTTTCATATCTTTGTGATAAACTAAACCCATCTTTAACAGAAATCTAGTAACCTGCAGTTGTGTATATTTTATCATCAGCTTTTAATTGCTCTTATTCTTAGTTCTGAATGGTATATTGTGAGTTTCAAATATGAATGCCTATTTTTTAATAGAGCAATACAAGAAAATTTCCAGCCAGCAGAAACTTAAGTAATTCTATGCTACACGATACAGAATTAATGCAGAGGAAATTTATTCTCCTTCCTCAGAACTTTAACAGATTTTTTAAGCTACTTAATAAATACAAGTTCATACCTACAAGTGTGATATTACCAGGATTTTTTTCAATTTTCATGAGCACTTCACAGGTTTTTATAACACACAGCATACAAATGAAGATGTACCACATTTGTATCTTGAGGGTGTGATTATCATGTATTTAATATATGTATGTAGACTCCATTCTCTAAACGCTTAGTCTTTAGTAGGACATAAGTAGACTTTGTGTAACAATACTGCAACACTCAGAGTTTGTATCAAAGTCTGACTGTAAGAGCTAAAAGGTAGAGAAATTCCTGAGCATGGACAATGCCTTTCAAACTACAGTGCACACAAATAGTCGTTGTTAAGTGATTCATATTCTCACCCAGTTTTCCAAGTCCATTTTTCCTTACATAATGATATTTAATACTTGATTATTCATAGGGACATAGTAACTGCTAACATAACAATGACTAGCCATTCTACCATCACATGATCATATGCTCAGAACATGGGAACTGTATTGCAATAACATGACCTTAACAAGTACTGGCAGATAGTTCTGACATACGTTTTGCCACACTTAGGCTCTGCTTGAATTGCCATTTCAGTGAAGCTCCTCCTTACAAAAGTGAGGGAAAGAGACTAAAGACTTGCAAAAAGGTACATTGGATTCCATTTGACACTAATTTACTAAATTCAGCTTTCAAGAACACACTTTAATCTGAATGAAACAGAAGACACTTAATGATGTCATTAGTACTACAATTATCTATTGTTACATGTAGATAAGTACTTTCAGGGTCAGCAGAGCAGATTACAGATGCACATCTCATTTTCTGACACTAATCTGTAGAGGGAATACTCAAATATTCCAAGTTGTTTAGCATTTGCATAGCATAAATTACAAATTTCTTTCTAGTTCTTAGAGTCCTGAGGGCTGGGGAGGGGCTCTTTAGTCTGCTTCATGAAAATCTGTGTAATTCAGCCAGTCAGAGTTAAACTTTATTCACTATTTTTGTTATTGGAAGCCTGAATTAGTGTTAACTTACAAATATTTTGTGTATGTAAGCATTTCAAAGTGAGAATATAAGTATACATAAGCATACAATTCTGTGATTCTATGATTTTCTCAGCAACTTCCAGGAAGCATCTATTTCCATCTATGTTGTTCAGTCTATGGACACAGAGCATACAAATAGAACTAAAAAAAAAAAAAATCAAATGGAAACAGTACATAAACCAGTTCTAATAAAATGGTAGTTTACATGCAACCAGATACTAAGCACAGGCTATATAGTTTTGCATTTTTGTTGTTTCCTGCAGATTTATGTCATTTTAGAAATTATTACATAAATTCTCTGTTAATGAAATTAAGTGGTTCCTTTCTAGCATTAAAATGTTTTATAAGCTCAACCTTTGAATGTATATTTGTTCCTTTGTGAATTCTACAGAGAATTTTTATAGTTTCCTCTGCTATTATACCAGCATTTCATTGTGCCAAAAACCACCACAGGTTTCAGGCACTTCATTAAAAACATGGTCATAAGCACAAGCTATAGCATTATGTAGAGCCTTACATTTGTGAATTGTTATAATTAGAGGTATAACTGTTACATTCTTTTAAAATACAGGTTGTTCTCAAGCCTAAGCATTATTACAGAACTAACTCACCCAGCAAATATGAGATTCATGCAGTTCAGAGCCAAAGACTGCTATTCTCTTGCTCTATCCAAATTAGAAAAGGTAAGAAGATTTGCCTCCCTCCATCCCCAATTTAAATGTTATAATTTTAACAATTTTTCTGATTTTGTAACAATACTTTCAAAACAACGGAAAACAGTGAAATTATTTTATGGTTGCAGAACTAATGTAAAAGATTAATTTTTTCAAATTCTACCCTCATTTAAGAACAAAGTTATATTTGAGTTCCATCACTTTGCAATATACTATTAACCCACCAACCCTCTGGACAGAGGTGAACACAGAATTTGCTCAAGCAAAATAGAATACTTTCGGATGACAGAATATTCAGAGTTAATATGGTTTTCCAAGAGGCTGCCACAGGCAATTAATGTGGAAAATATTTTAATTGACTAGACACAACTTATGCACCTTTTTTTTCCAATTCATTTTAAAGGCACTGTCATTACACATTCTTTATGGGCACTATAATTACATGTTCTATATTCCATGTATCTGTATGGTGTTTGCATTACTGTGACAGTTTGAGAACAGAGGGCTGGAGCACCTATGAAGACAGGCTGAGAGTTGTGGTTGTTCAGCCTGGAAAAGAGGAGGGCCTGAGGAGACCTTAGAGCAGCCTTTCAGTACTTAAAGGGGGCCTACAGGAAAGATGGGGAGGGACTCTTTATGAGGGAGTGTAGTGACAGGATGAAGGGTAATGGTTTTAAACTGAAGAGGTTAGGTTTTGATTAAATATTAGGAAGAAATTCTTTACTGTGAGGGTGGTGAGACACTGGAACAGGTTGCCCAGAGAAGTTGTGAAAGCTTCATCCCTGGAAGTGTTCAAGGCCAGGTTGGATGGGGCTTTGAGTAACCTGGTCTAGTGGAAGGCCATGGCAGGAGGGTTAGAACTAGATGATCTTCAAGGTCCCTTCCAATGCAAACCATTTTATAACAGCAATCATTCTCTTTTAAACGGCAGTCCTAGTGACAGTAAGGGTAGTAACAGTACTTAAATGCCAGATAAAACATTCATATTCTATAAATTCTAGCGCACGTGATGCCATTTTCAAGCTGTGGAACAGGGGGACCAGATGGAGATAGTTTAATTTACTTTGCTTGTCCAAAATACTATTGCTGAAACATTAGATGGGAGCATACAAAGTAACATTGTGCATCTGTTTTACTTGGTAAATTCAAGGACAATCCTCTTTTTCACAGACCTTCGTTGGTGATCTGACCCATCTACCTCTGCAGTCCACAAAACTTACATTATCACCTTCATGATATTTCAGGCCATTTTCTGAGTTTATGAGACTAAGACAAATAAATATCACTATGTCAGTCTTCAAGAAGAGAGATCTTTCACTCTAGTCATCTCTTTTTCCCAGCAGATATTATTGCTGGGTTCTGTCATGTAGAGTCCCAATCTCTTCACCTCAGATACCTTAGATATCTTAGGAAATTTGAATTCATGCTAAAATCAACATCATTACACAGAACTAGCATATAATTTCCATTTCCTAGCTGTAGGGTAAATTTCTTAGATATTGGAGATTTCAGATATTTCACTGTTTACTATATAACATTCACATAGTTAATTGTAAGATATATTTAATGGAAAACTGCCTTTTCATACAAACATCTTCACAGGCAGCTCCAAATTTCTTACACAAGAATCAAATTCTGCAAAAATTCAACCTCTCTAGATGAGATAGGATTCATATTAGAAGTCAATCTTTTACTCAGTTGAGTATCATACTTACATTTCGACCACAAGATATAAGTATCTGGGTGATCTTTTGTGTTGTTGACCTTTGCCTGAAATAGAACAATGGTCCAATCTTATGTAGGTGATATTCTGATAAGCACATAGAATGGAGAACTGTGAGGAAGCTAGATAAAAGTTGTTAGAGAAAGAGGAGCAGTTTGCAGTGGGGGAGCACATCTTCATTTGGATTATGCCACTCACACTATCCATTAAGGTTCACACCCATGGTTCCTCCATTTTAGCACTCCTTCCCTCAATGGTAACTTCAGGAAGAATAAGCTGGAACTAGCTGGAATCGTGCATTGCCAGTTTATTCAGGGCAACATGTGCCAATAGCTGGATAGCGCCTTTCAAGACTATGTTCCAACCTAACTTAGTTCCTTGGTGTACTATAACTGGCTGCATAATAGTAACAGCTTTCCAAGTATGTGGTGTCTGCAGTGGCTTCTGGAATACTCCACGGACTGTAGCCCGTCAACTTCGGTGCAGTGAAGTGAGGGTTCTTACCTCAGTTCTCTGTCTCGCTTTGCATTGGCTCCTTCATTTTTCCAGCAAAGGTTCTGGAAATCATTAGAAATATTATAACTTCTTCCCTATCTTTATTAATTTATTGTAGAAATGTAATGTTGTGAATACAGGTTGGAAACTAAACAGTTAATTAACTTCCTTTCCAAACTGTGCTATGCTGAAATAGAGGTAGATAAATTATCTTAAAGAAAGAACATTTTCTTCATTGCTGTTGAAGTTGCCTGCTGTTGATATTTCCCACTCATTTCATCTTAACATTTGCAGGGAGCACTTCACAGGTGGTGCTGAAGTTCATTTGATGTTTCAAAACTCCCTCATGCAAAATGAAAGGCAATTAAAAACTCAAGTAAAAATTATCTAATGCAGTCAAACGTACAGTTGATTGTTATTTCTGCATTAAGCACCTCTTTTTCAGAAAGACTAAAAAAAGTCAGGCAAGTTGCCTTCATGTACCACTGAAACACACATGCAAAATTGACTTTTCAACCTAATGGACTGCAGAAGAAAGATACGCAAATCAAAAGTCCATCTGTTGTTGCAGTTGCAACTTTCCTCATTTTAGAGATAAATAAATCTGAACATGAAACTCAGCACTGACATAGGAGAAAGCAATGGCCCTTATACAACAGAGAAAAGGAAAAACAAACCACCCATGGTCTAAACTTAAAACTTATGTTCCTCATTTGTGTTAGATAAGAAAAAATGAGGTAACTACTCTCTTGAAAGAAAGGGTTTAGAATATCTTCGATAAGATTCACACTTTAGTTTTCTATTATTTTTTTTTTAATTCTTTTTCAAGTAAATATTGCAGGTGTTAACTGAAGGATAAAAATTCTAAACCTTTACACAATCATTTTAAAATATGTGGAAACTCCTATATTTTTTAATCAAACCAATACTGTGATATTGTATCTTCTACAGGGATAAGCATATACATGTTAGGTGAGCAGAAATCTATCTGGGACGTCCCAGTATATTTACAGTGATATACACAAAGCCAGGCTGCTTTTTCTTTTTACTTCAATTAAAGATAGGGCATGCTGCCTTCATTTGTTTTTAGTATTGTTCAGGTTTTAAGCAGATTTGAAGTAACATTAAATAATAGCAAGCAGTAATGATATATGGATTATAAAAAAAGATTGGTACCTCTTAATTGGTGTCTTATTTTAGATGGATCTCTAATGATTTACATTCTAAAAATTTTAAAAATACAATTCTAAAAATAAATAAATAATTAGCATACATATTTTGCTGTTGAACTGCAGGTTTTTAGAAAGCTGTTCCAGATCAACAACAGAAAATGAATCTGTTCTTACCAAAAAGGTAGAACAGAAGCAATTAAGAACAAATAGTCCAAAATATTGTAAGCTCTTCCAGGGGTGAAGTGTTATCAATGCAAAATCCCTTATGTCAAGAAAAAAATCGTAAGGAGGTTTTCGTGCTTAGATTTCTGATTAGTCTTATGTCTGACTTGGGCAAGAACCAACATTTACTAAAACTAACAGTGCACTGACGGTTGCCTGTAATAAGCTACTACCTCTATCACCTTTATATGTTCTTGCATGACCCTCACCTTTCCAACCCCCCAGCCCCTCCCCTTTATCCTTGTATGTTAAGTACAGACACTTTGCATTGTTTGTACACAACAGTTACAGCCTATCATGGCAGTTTCCATATTACTGTCTATATCAGAGGAGAATACATTAAATCAAGATGTGCCCTAGATCTCTTTCAACCACTGACAGAGTGACCAAAACAGGGCTTCAGGTTAGTTTGGGGTCGGTACTTTGTTATTGGTATCGTAGAATTAACTGCTGTGAAGGAATAGGTATTTATTTAGAAATAGTAAAAAGATAAAACCATGATAAAGAACCTCAAAAAAGATTTGATAGAAATATAAATTGACGTATCAAAGAGGGAAATAAACTGAAAAGTTTACTTGCCAGCCAGTCATTCCCCAGCATGTACTGCTGCATATACGTGGTGGATGCAAGTGTCTCAATTCCAAGACATGTAAAATTTCTCTGCTTTAAGAACACCTCTTATTCTTTGTGACATCTCTGAATGGAAAGCTTGATATTTCCTCTCTTCTTCAAAAAGAATAAAATCACTACCAACCTGTACTTTTGCTCTCCAATAACTGAAGGAATAGGAAGCACGTTATGGTGTGATTCCTCTGCAAGCGAGATACGATAAGGAAAAGGCATAACTATAATTATGTTTTTCTGCATCCCTTCCCCAGAAGCATCAGAGCAAGAATTTTCTACCTCAGTCCATGTCTGATCTCATCTCAGATCCCCACATTCACTGAAATACCATTTCTTTCACATGAGATTCTGTTCATGTTTCATGTACCTGTTCCTAGTAGACTTTCTGGACCTGAATGAGAGTCGACTGTCAGCACCAAGGAACTGGAGCAGGAATAACAAGAGCTTTGCTCTAAGCGCAGTTGAATTCCCTCGGTCATTTTTAAAATGATCTGGTAGAATATGCCCATGCAATTTGAGATGTGATGATTGAAACAACATATGCATTAAACAAAATCTTTCAACCTGAAAAATTCTAAGTACTGAACAAAGACGCTACATATTTGTAGAAAGAAACTATATTCAGAGTAAAGCGATTTTACACTTTTGACATCTTTCAAGTTAATATCAATTTGATGTTTTTATTATAGCCCTTCCAACACCAGTATTAAAAAGTATCTTCTATTTTTCAATTCCTTAACAGAAAGAGCGGGAGAAGGGATCTAATCTGGCATTTATGTTTCGACTGCCCTTTGCCGCTGGCAGGGTCTTCAGCATCAGTATGTTGGATACGCTGCTTTATCAGGTACTATGAACCATAATGTGACTTATTTTAACTCAGACATGAATTGTTACAGCCTATTTTTGTTGTACGTAATTGTTAGAGGAGCCTGTTTTCCTACATATGTGGGAATAATATGTGTCTGTATCAGGAACAATCAAAGGTAAAAGATAATGGAGCATGTTTCATGTGACAGTACTAGCTCAGTTATCAACCCAAAAACTCTGTTCTTGCATGAATTCTGTTGTTAAACAATATATACTGTTTGTGAACCTCGCCACACTCAAATAAGCAGGATAGTTTGCATAAGGCCTACATAAAATACAGATTGTACAGACTAATAATGCTTATGCTCTGTGACAAAAAGGCAGTGCCCATTCCCACATAATAGTGGGAAAATAGTGTCTCTAACCACAAAAATCAACAGAATTACTTCTATGAGTGATTTATCAGTCATCTACATTACCTGATAGAGGCCTCAATTACTTCATTGGGTCCTGTCCTCTTACTCATGTTGACTAGACTTCCAGATGACCAGTTATCATATCTTAAAGTAATCCGTTCTTGTCCTGACAAGAAATATGTGCAGTGGTTGTAAAGTGACAGTGAAAAGGCAAGAAAAGGCAGCACTAAATTGCCCAAGAATCCAGGACAGAGCTCCTCATGCGAAAAGAATTGATGACAGTCAGTGAGGATAAGGGCAGGCCAACAGCCTCAGACAACTGAAGAAACAATATATCAGAAAATACAGGGTCAGGACAAATGAAGGTAGGAGTTGCTGGTTTCAGGTGGAAAAACAGGAGAATATTGCCCTTGCACTTCAGCAATGACCACCTTTCTGCACATCCTGGTACATTGAGATGCCCAAGCAGCACCAGCCTTCAAGGATCTAGCTGTGTAGAATAAGCAGCAATACCACCATGGCCCATGTAGCCTGCTCAGCAGCTACCTACTTTGCCTATACCTAGAGGTAACCTGTGGATGCTTTAGTATTCAGAATGTTCTTTGAGGGAAATTATTTTACTTGGTAATTTGGTGCATGAAAGGTGTTCTTTCCTCTCAACTCTACTTCCAAGTAAATTCCCTGAAGGCAAATTCAATGTAAATAGAAAAATTCCTGGAGCTAAGCTTTTCTCAAAAAGTCATTAATATATGAAACAGTCAAGTATATGGGCAGGTACCAAAAGCAGACAAGCCAACAGATGTAAAGTAATTTATCAAATTGTAGATGTTTTAGAAATAAATGCATTTGCTTATAAAACATGTTTTTAATCATGTTGTAGAATATCAACATCACATATGGCAATTTTTTTTAAAGTAGATTAAGACATCTATAGAGAAACAGATCTGTCATCATCAACAACTACTGCCAGCAATATTTTATACTTGCTCCTAGGCATGATCAGTCATGCTATGACTTGACAGAATAAAACCAATCACCAGAAAGTGCTTAAAACAAAAAACTCCACATGCTCATTCTCACTCGAATTTCACCCATTCTTTCTTTGAACTCCTGCTGCTCAGGTGAACTGTCATTTTTCTAGAACTACATTTCTTATTCCAAGTTGAAAATACTATGACAACAAGTTCTCTCTGTTCTTTTTCATGGTCTCATCCTTTTCTGTATGACATCTTTTTTCTTCTGCATACAAGGAACAGAATAAATTACATGGAAAACAGCGGGGTTCATCTGGTGCATCCTGTTTTAGGCCAAAAGAAAAGCCTTCAAATTATCTTTAGGACACTGACTGAAAAATGTAAACTTGGTCTAGCAAATCCTTGTAAATACAGCTGTTAATTTAATGATAATTCCATAGCATAAATGATGCAGCAAAGATAACAAATATGTGAAGGTTACAAAAAATTTTGTTCTTTTCAAGATGCTCATTGGCATTTACCCTGTCACAGCTGGAAGATTACCAATGTAACAACTAAAATAGTTAAATCACTATATATCAAATTAAATGTGTCTCGCTTCTGAGTTTAAATGAATTCAGATGCTATAACTCTAAAGGATGTATATAACACCCTTGTCAGGTATTTCTTTATTAAAACCTATTTGCTAGCTCCATATTTGTGTTAAACCAAAAGAGCTAATTGCAAGTTGTGTTCCAACAAGGATTGATAGCCTGCCTTGAATGCTGCCCTGCTACACCTAAGAGGAGGTGGCAATGAACAGTCCTACCACAGTTAGCAGAGCACCCCCATGTCCCTCTGATTCCAGCAGCCCAACTCATAAGGAGGAAAACTCTTTGTGATTTTAGCAGATCTAATGTCTGTTTCCAGTCTTAGCCTACACTTCTACATTTACCTTAGTTTCGCCCTTTTAACCAATCAGCAAAATAATTCTGTTAGCAGAGCAACAAGCCTGACCTCAAATAAGGCAGATCAACCCTTAAAAAAATAGATGGATTGGTGAAGGCAAATGACTTGTTTGAATTAAAATAATAGCAGTCTCACCTTAGTATTACCAACAACTCAGACCCATCTAACATATGACAGCTTTTCTTTTGCACAGATTTCATTATTATAATTTCACACCTAGTAAGGCTAACACCTTACTTCCATTATTCTTACATCTACATTCACCTTTGCTTTCACAGTGCCTTATTGTGCCTTAGTCTTTTTGAATCCTGTATGTACATTGGATGCACATACAGAGCCAAATAAAAACAATTATTTTATGTATAGATTCAGCACAAACGATAGCTATTTCTACAGTGATTAAAATACTTAAAAGATAGAGATTGATTGTAAACACAGATGTACAATTTCTTTGAAATTCACACATGATGCTAATGGTTACCTGCTTATCTGTTCATTAAAGCTTTTTTCTTTCTTTTCCGTCTCTCCTATTAAATATCTTGCAGTCATTTGTAAAAGATTATATGATTTCTATCACAAGACTTCTGCTGGGACTTGATACGACACCAGGATCTGGGTTTCTTTGTTCTGTAAGTTATTGAAAAAATAAAAATAATAAATTATTACATAGTACCACAAAAGATTCTGTACTGTCTGCAAAATACCTACTTTCTTTGTATAGCAGTTCCTTTTGTGAAAGTGCAAGAAAGCCATCTGTTCCCTTTTTCACCAGGGAAGACAAGAAAATTAGATAGAAAACCTACCCATTTATAGTTACTTCCATAGCAAAAAACATTCCCTACAAGAAAACACAATACGTTCTATAAAGCACAAATAGGAAAACACAGGAAAAGTACATTTAATATAGCAATGGCAGCTCAGCAACCAATTTTTAAAATTACGTATATAAAAACCAGGAAGCACTACCTATATTGTACAGCCTGGCTAGCACTTACACACGACGCTATTTCACAACACTCATCTCCAACATAAGCAGTTAAGGGCAGAACTGGATTTCACGCAACGTTAAGATGCATTAAATGGCTTTAGTTTAGCTGTCAAAGTTCAAAAGTCATCTTGTTATTATATATGTCAATATTCTCCAATGTAGAGTTTATTTATTTTTTATATGTATACACATACACAAAAATAAGACTATAAACATTTATTTTTTATTAAAAATAAACCCCACCTTTCTGTTTTCTTCCCGCACTCATCACATCCCAGGTGGCTAACAGACGAACAGAGGTTGAATTATTTACCAGTTGCTTTCCTGGGAACTATAAAGAATTGCAGGATGTTGTTCTCAAAAATGAAGTTATTAATGATGGTTTAAGAAAGTTGTTTACATAAAAAACAATTACGGATTTGTTGGTCAGTCATTAAGCTTTGTTACGGTGAATGCAAGACAATTGAATCCCTGAAAAGTGGCTCACATATCTTGAAGTAAAGCTGTGTAATAGTGAAAATGAAATACTTTAGCTGAATTTAAGACTTCCTTATAGCATTTATGCTTAGTTTATTACTTTTCCCCCCTTCCCTTCTCCCCAGATATTCAGCCTGCAGTCAAGTGAACAGTTATCTGGCTGCATTCAAAATACTTCTGCATTCTTCAGTCCATCCATCACCAGTTTCTTACTGCTGCCAATATTTAGTTCATTATTTTATATTTTAATCAGATATAAACACTGCATGATGGATGCTATGTGAGTTTTTAGGTAATTTTAAAACAAGAACAGAAGTAATTTCATAAGACTGAAACATTTGCACTGCAATGTCTCCAAAACAGGGAGAGAACAAAAGAAACAGTGTCTATAAACTCAGAAGAAGTTCCAGATTTGCTGTGGAGCAAAGGTGCAATACTACAATATGATCATTATCAGCTAGTGTTTAGTTTTAAACTTTTTTCAAGACTAGAATAGTCAATAAGTGATAAGCCCTCAAGAGTTAAAGTCCTTCTTCCTATTATTATTTATTCAGATGAAAATCACAGAAGAGGATCTATGGATTAGGACATATGCCAGACTATATCAGAAACTTTGTTCTTCTACAGGAGACATTCCAATTGGAGTCTATAGGACAGAATCCCAAAAGCTTACAACATCCGAGGTATGTCAGTTTACTACACTTTTCTTCAGATTTGATTACAGATTATACAACGTTCTTTGGTCCTCATAAGAATGGGAACCACTTATTGTGAATGCCATATCTGCAAACGCACAGAATTCCAGTTACCCCCTGAAGTTCTTTCTCTGCTGACATGTATATGGTCACATTAACTCAGGGCTCACATTCAGCCCCAGACTTCATGAATACCCAGACCCAGTCTACATACTGACTTTCATTCCTGTGCTTGCCTGCAGAGAACTGACTGGTTGAAAACAAGGGGCAGCTCTGGCGCAGGTAGGACAGGGTTGCATAGTCAGCTCTAGTCTGAACCTGCATGTGGTGACTAACAGCAGTATCCATTACAGGCTGTCTGACCAGGTCCTGTATCGGGCGTGACAAGAATGTCAGCAGTGTATCTCAAAACCAGTGGCATTTTAGTATTCACATGAATTTCTAACTAGAAATGAGCAACAAGAGAATAAATTAATATTATCAGAAATACTGTGGGATTTCTCTAAGTTTAGCTGCCAAACAGTGGTAATTTTTTGTGTATATATATGTTTATGTGTCTGCCATACAAATGTACACTTTTCTCTCTACATATATATACAAAGAACAACAAAAATAGTTTTTCCTGGCTATTTAACATACTTTTTTTTGTTTGTGCAGCTTGTATTTCTGTCATGCATAAGCCATTTGTTTACATGATCATTAATACTGCCATCTCATTAGACCATGACTCAAATACAGCTCTACAATGCAAGTGAACAACAACTTTGTCCTTTCTTCTGAAATACTCAGACATAGTTACTGATTTCCAAGACAGAAAATTTGTATTTTCTCTTCCATATTTAAAAAAAATGTTATAAAACATTAAGCCATGTAATGCTTAACTGCAAGATTTATCTTGAAGGAAGTACAAACATTCAATTAAAGTTAATTTAAAATTAAGGGTTACAAAAAGCTGTGCAATATTCCACCAAGTTCACTACTGTCTCTCTTTGTGGACCACCAATACTTTTACAGGTGACTTTTACAGCTTAGCCACTGGACTGTGCCACTGCAACAATGTCAGCTGATTTTTTAAAAAATATAGCCACATCAACATAATCTGTCAAAAGGTATAGGCAGCATTACCGTTAATAGGAAAAAAACTCTGTCATAGCTTTCAACAAAACAGAGGATATGCCAGATTTTAAGAATTCATTAAATAAGGATAAATAAGATAAAATTCATGGCAGTGCTTTATTCTCATATTCACAGCTGTCTATTTAATTTCAGGTCACAAAAAGAGAATCAGGAACAGTTTAACTGTGAGCACACAACATATTGTGAAGAGTGCATTTTGATGGCCTGTTTTTTCCCTTTCTGCATTTTCACATGCTTTCAGACATAGACGCTGTCTGGCAAACAGCATCTGTACAGGGCAGGGGTATCTCTAAGAGTAACATGTCTTCTCTACATGAAGGGGTTTTTTTTGGCAGGGGCGTGGAGCTAAGCTCAAATAAATCTTCTGAGGCAAACTTAACTGATAAATTAAAGATCTTTCAAATGTTTTTCTGAAAACAAGATTTGGGACCATCAGCCACTTAACTATAAACTCACAATTTTACCAGAACATTGGGAACCGCTGGAGCCCGTACACATGCAGCTGCTCAAGTGCTTGATCAGATCAGGTCCAGAAGTAGTTTAGTTACTGATTACCTTTTACAAAGAAGCAATTTCTTTAAACATTTAGACACTGAAACCAGCCTGGAAGCCACTGATCAGTAAATAAGAGGAGTTCTACTGTTACTTCCTACCAGCTTTCACAGATAATCTCATGAAGAGTTTGAGTTAAATCAGGTAGAGGAAAAAGTGGGGGAAGGGGGTCAGGCAGGGAAATCTAGTTCAGTTTTCAAATTGTCAGGTTTGTCAGACTAATGTGGAAGAGTGGCACTGTATTGATTTATTAAGTGAAGTAAAAGCATTTGTTACTCCTAAAAAGCTCAAGGCTCCGAATGCAGACCCCCAGTGGTATTTCCACACTTAAATGCTTAATTTGTATTGCACAGACCTGGAAACTTTCAGTTAATGGTTAACTTTAGTCATAAGTACAACATATGCCAATATTAATATTTCTATATGTATGATTTTGCATTTGACACCCCCTTTTTGTGCTATGCAAATGTGAAGCCCTCACTTCACTCTCAGAAAAGCATGTTTTCAGTTATCTAGTTACTAAATAACAAGCAAATCTAGCCTGCCTCTCAATGACCTGCAGCTATAACTCAAACCATTTCCATTTCATAAAAAGAAAAAAATTATGGAGATACGAAGTCTTCTTTACTACTTGTGTAGCTGATTTTCTGTGGTT
>KZ505766.1:723249-853288 GCA_002844005.1 Limosa lapponica baueri | reverse complement strand
CAATATAGTAGTAGTGACATAATATCATCAGTTATGCCTATCATAAAGCAGGTTTACAAGCTAGGCAAAAAGGAAATTAAATTAAAAGAAATTAAAGCAACCAAACCTCAACATGAAGTAATGATAGTTGCAAAAGTACTTTTAAAGAAATTTTGAGACTAATTAAAACAGAGGGGGACACACAGAAGTACGCTGCACTGGGCTTTTATCTTCTTTTGTGCTGCCTTTGAAAGAGGTTTTGGGTTTCTTTGGTTTTGCTTTATCTTTAAACAACTTAATTTTTTTCTCCAGCATACAGGGAAGACCATTCTGCACACCTTTCTCAACAGGCATTGTAAAAACTGAATAGTCACCTAAGTAAATATTTAACTTTATCACCTTCATTTATGATTTCCATTCACCTCTCCCAGCGTTTTGAAAGTTCAAGCTAAGGATTTACAGAATCAAAGACTTGTTCTTTTACTTGGCCTCTCCTGATTATTCTCTGGCTCAAAAAATGTGACTTACCCTCCTGTAATAATTAGGATCATTGGTCCCTGCCTTTCCAATACGACTGCCAGCAAGTCCAGATGGCTGTTTTATCAAGAGTTGGACAAAGAAAGCTACCAATGCAGACAGGAAGAAAGGCAAAACAAGACCAACCTTTATACTCAGTTTGCAATAGGTTTGTTCACACCAAATAGACCCTTCCCATCCATAAGTAGCACCTTACCATATGGAATGTACTCTGCTTATCTTAATCCATACTGAAAAATACATGCAAACCCAAAATGACAGTTTAAAATAACAAACAACAACAACAAAACAAATAGCATTCCTGTGCACAGTGATTCAGTTCTTTCCTTTATGTACTACCCAAAATAACATCAGCTGAGTCAGGAACTTCAAAAATAATGTAATTTTTTAAAAAAACCCCTACTATTGCAGGCTAAACTGAAGAGCCTCAGTAAATTAGTGGGTCTTTGCATGAGGCTTATTGCAAAATCCTAGTCTCAAATATTAAAAAAGTGATTTTACTTGAAGTGCTACAACAAAAGCTTATTCACTGTTCTTTTTAATTATTGGTTCTGATTGTTTTATTGTTCATTTGGATTTTGGTTTTTTTACAAAGAGAAAAGCTATTTTGTGCAAAAGGGAAAAAATAGTATCTTTCTCAAACTGTCACACTTACTCATATCAAATACTATTTTATGGACTTACAGAGTCTCCTTTGGAGAGGATGCTGAGCCTCTTAAAGTTTATAGTCAACACTGATGAGGTCAACAGAATCTTGCTTTCAGATTTGATATTAATGGGAAGGGGTCTTTAGAACCTCAGTAGCTCTTCAGTTAAATTTACTTTATTCACTGATCACTTCCAGCTTATTGTGAACTCTTTCTGGTTTTCGGGAGTCATACAAACTGAGCCAGCTCCACTTTAAGTCATCTTTGTTTTATAATTCATTTGTTTATTTTAAATGCTCAACACACTGAAATCAGTGACCAGAACTTGCTAATATGACTGCGCTGATACCAGCGACAGCTTCACTATTTTAATGTCAGTCAAAGACGTGTTTGAAAGATCACAACAATAACTCAGGATAATAAGTAGTTTTGAAACAAGAAGCTAAAAGTATGTTATATATAAAATAGACATTAAAACAATTTTGAAGTTCTCTTTTGAAATGTTTAATCTTATATTTCCTATATCTTTTTGTGTATGTTAGAACCACATATGTAACCCATCAACTTGCATTATTTCAGTACTGCTGTATGCATATACTATTAGTCATACTTAGGTGGCATGAAGGAAACACAGCAACAGAGGGGCAGATTTTGGCCCTTAAGTCTGCTTTTTTTTGTTACTGTATGAGTGAAAAAGCAACATCACTATGCTTTACAGTAGGAATTAATTACTCATTTGCAAGAGGTGCCCTGAATCACACTGAAGGCTACATATGTCCCTATTTTCAGACACAGAGACATTCCAGATATTATGTTCTGGAAGGTCAAAAATGCCTGGGAATTTGAGGCACAGGTAACAAGCACATTCTACCTGTAGTTTTAAAAGAGTATTCAAAACAGTGCAGCCAAAGTTGAACTATTACTTAATGAATCCACAACATACATCTAAAAAGCAGTTACAGAACTTGAATTTCTAAAAATGTGTAGACTTGGAAGAATGTGGAGAAGTCATTCAGAAGAGATTCCTAGATTCAGGAAAGGCAGTATCAGAAGGCTGGAGTTCTTCTCAGAATCAAAATGGAATCAGGCACTAAATAACATTTAACTGCTTTTGCACTTAAGAAATGTATTTATATCATAAGTGAACTATTTGCATAAAAAGTCAAAGTCTAGTAAAGGGTGCCCAATTCAGTAACACTTGCTAAGTATGAACAGCTGAATCCCCTCAGCTCCACTGCAACCAAAACACATGTTCAACTGCACTGTTGAAAAGAGGAGAGAACATATTAATCTGCTTGCGTTTATTAAAGCCCTTAATCTCTCTCGTCATTTTCCTTTCAAGTCTCAAATCTCTATCAGTGTGGAAGAATGGGAAGACACTAAAGACATCAAAGAACAGATTAGTTATCGTAATAATCATCGTAACTCAACATCTAGTGATCAGTCTGATCATCCCTTGTTACGACGAAAAAGCATGCAGTGGGCCCGACGGCTGAGCAGAAGAGTACCAAGACACTCTGGTAAAACAGCTGAGAAGATAAACCAGCAGCGAATGAACCTTTACAGGAGGTCAGAAAGACAGGAGCTTGCTGAACTTGTGAAAAACAGAATGAAGCATCTGGGCCTTTCTCCAGCAGGATACGGTATGATTACTACAATACTTTAAATTAATAAAAACATTAGTATTATGCAAGCTTATCTTATTTTTAAGAACTGAGGGTGCCATAATCAAAATACTAAATTTATGATAATGGTTTTGTTTTGTTAGTTTTTTGGTTTTGTGGCGTTTTTTTTTTGTTTTCCTGAGAGAAACTTGTTGAGGTGTTTTCAATCAGTTCTATTATCACCCATTCCTATTTTCAGACGGAAAGCTCAGAAGGCAGCATGTCAGTCACATTTAAATAATTTTTATGACGCATGTTTAACTAGGATTTTAAATGCCATTTTTCTTCATCAAGTCCTTCTGCAGCAAGGCTGATGCTGGGTTGCTTTTTTGTTTGTTGAGGGTTTGTTTGTTTGTGTTTGGTTTTTTTAAAAAAAGTACTGAGAAGAGTTCTGTAACACTTTTTAATATATGCACCACAGCTGCCTGGGCTGCCTTTCTACGGCCTTGGCTCTTCAGTGTGTTGTGTGGAAGCCCCCAGAACTATAGGTTCTAGTTTTTCTTGAAATGCCAAGAATTTCTAGATCCAAAATTACTTGTCTGCATAGTAGGTCCAATCTGTAGCTTAGTGCTTTCTACTTCAGAAGCACCAACACTGGGGGTCCCATACTCAATTTTCATTTGAAGAATCCAAAATGTACTGTTTTACAAATGTATTACTCTATTTTTCATAACAATTATTTTTAAATTTGACTTATCCCTGAAATATCCACTAACTGAAGGTAAATGTGGTATTTCCTGTAGAAGGGATATTTTTATTTGTCCATTTTAACACACATTCTTAATGCAGGGTCAAAACATCTTTTGACATGAATAGCAGTGTACTACCTACCCAACAGTAGTTCTTATTCTTGCTGTTGATACAAAATCAATGTAATTGTGAGAGAAGGCTCAATCTTTACAACTTAGATATGTAAATATAAGCTCTTTATCCCATACTCCAGCTGGACAATTACTATTCCTGCTTTCTTCATGGTTACTATATGACTCTCTGCAGGAAGATTCAGGAGGAAATATTTTCCAGGAGCGACACAGGCCACAATAACATGTGAACAAACACAAAGAATTTTTGTAAATTTGATTCATATTTATACTAGTAACCAGAAAATTTTTTTGTATTCTTGCTTTTCTTTGAAAATCCTAGTTAAAAGCCACCAGTAAATGTTCATTTCATTATTTAAATTTAGGAAGATTATATACCATCTGCAGAACAGCAAAATCTTGACAGGTAATGTTTCACCTGATTACATTTTTCTGCCCTGATTCTGATTTATAAATTTTATGATCACTTCCCTATTTTCTTACAGATGTGGCTCATTGTAAACAAAACTTCTACTTTTACAACCCCAGGAACACTCACATTCTGAAAAAAAACAAATCAAATCCCTCAAAAAACCACAAACCAGTTTTATGCATGCAGTCAACTGCAAACCTGGGTTGTCACATTCCTACTGTCATCTCTCCACCTTCCCTCATATTCAGAAAGAAATTTCAGAAACCTTTCACCCGCCTTGAAACCTAGCTCACTCCCCATTCATCCCATACATATTAAACACGGAATAGAAACTTTTAAATCTCCCTGTTCTTTCAAACTACCAGGAACCAATCATGTCAGTTAGCTCCCTGCAGAAGTTAAACATACTCCTTAGTACTATCTCTCTGCATCTGTGGGGAACAGTGAAAAAAACCCAAACAACTAGGAAACAAAAATCACAGCTGCTTATGAATCTCCATGTATGAGGATGATCTCTAAAGCCAATTTCACATCTTCACAGTCCTTTTTACATTGATAACCTAATAACCTCCAAGACCTCCAAATTTAAATTCAATTAACTGCAAATTCATTTAAGCCAAGACACAATACTGTTTTGACTATGAAAGTGTCTAGCAGAGGTATGATGTTAGTATGGTGGTACAGGTGCTTGTATAACTAGTTACAATACTTTGCATCAGTTTCAGCTTACAGAAATAAGCCCTATTGTAAACCCCCATTTTAGCTGTATATCTGCATCTATAATGAGTGTATGTGAGCTTATCTGAATGTTTTCTAGACAGAAATACTTATTGCAGTACAAATATGTGATACAAGTGTGTAGAAAAATTCCACCTACTAGAAAATACCCAATAAGCGATTTTTAACCTACAGACAATAAATCAGGAATACTTCATTAACAAAAGATTTGGGAATTGCATTGAAACTAGAATGGGGTTGTTCTCTTTCAAATAATTTTCCCTAGAACGCTAAAGAGAGAAATTAACACAGATGCAATGCCTCTCCTTTTAAATCCTATTAAATTAAATCTAGTCTCACTGCAGCACCCCAGGAAGTGTACCAATAGGAAAGATACTGCAATGACACCTACAAAAGTGTAGTGAGACTCAACTAGGCAAAAATCTTCAAAAATAAACAAAAAATATTTTCTCTCAGCATTCATTTGCAACATACCAGTAGAAGAATAGTTAAAAATGCAAGAAATAAATACCAGTTTATTTCACATTTCAAACCATTGGCACAGGTGATGAAAATGTTTACCAGATAAAGAGGGAAAGGTAAAAAACGGTTTATGTTGACCAAATCTGGAAATGGATGAGAATGCCGTACACCTGCATTTAACCTTGCTTATCAGTTGAACTCAATGCCAACTGAGGATGGAAGTCCTTACTTCCCACATACTAGCTCAAGCCACATAACATATTGGTAATGACACTAAGATTGGGTTGCATTTAGAACTGGTATGACTGAAAAAAATGCAAAAGAACATTTTTAGGTGATTCAGAAAGAAAGCAGGATATTTGGAGAGCTGATAACTCAAAATATGCTACGTCAGATAGTTCCAGTTCAAGTACAGTTGGAAAGAAGTTGCTAAAGTTATTCAAAATCACGTTGACACCTGATACTTTTTGACAGCTTTGTGAACCACAGATGATCTTTTATCAAATTAGTTTGTCAGAACTCATACTTTCACAATTTGTTTGTAAATATAATTAATTCGGTGTGGTTTTCTTCTTGTCCTCTAGATGCAATGAACGATCATCAGAACACCCTTTCTTACATCCTGATCAATCCTTCTCCAGATACAAGATTAGAGCTGAATGATATAGTGTAAGTTAAAGCACACAGCAAAAAAAAAAAAAACCACAAGACCTGCAAAATCTCTTGTTTGCACTTTCTGCCTGAATTTATTTTATTATCTTTCTGTTGAAAAAGAACTCCAAACTTTCCCATGCATGTGGAAAAAGTAAAAATACGGAGACTTCTATTTAAATGGACACCTAGTTATACATGTATATGTTAAAATACACATGTAAATATATAGCACACATTAGTAATGCTCTTATCTTTATATTTTCTCATCCTCTTTTTACTCTGTGTATTTACAAAATAATCTAACCAAGAGTTCTGGATAGCTTCACAGAATTAATATTGTCATTAAATTCTTGCTTATAATTTAGCTACCCAGTCTTAATAGAAAGATCAGCCCTTCAAAATAAGTGTTTTCTTCAAATGGGGTTTTATTACATAGATTCAAAGATCATTAAAGTAAACAGCATGTGATATTCATGCTTAAGATCATTTAAATACAAATGGCAGGACCTTAACACAGGAACTCCCCATCTGCTCCATGGGGAAGAAACCACATGGCCCCAGTTGTGCAAGGCCCTCAACATTAGTGCTGACCCACCTCGTTGTTTGCTCACAAGAAGGAAAACTGTTTGCACTGTTAGCCTTCCTGGTACTAAAAGAAAATGATCATAGTGCTTTGTAGCACTGTAGGATATGAGAAGATGGCACAATATTAACTGTATAAAGCAATAAAGGCAATTATCATAACATTTGTTTAAATTACTTGGAATACTATTTTCATTTTTATGAAACTCCACAGTGTGATGTGTACTAATATTTAACTTGTAAATTCATATACTGTTACCTAGTCTATGCAGGTGGACTAAGTATCCTGCATTCCATTTTTATTTGCAAAACCAAAGGTACCCAGGAATCCAATATCATATAATTTTACAGCTGTAACTGAATTTGTAGTTGCTACACATATTTAGCCTGTAAATGCACATACTGTTACCTAGTTTGATATACGTTAATTTCCTGATGCTTAATGGGTGCACCTGTGTATTGGCTTAAGCTCACACTTTTTTTTTTTAATAAAAAAGAAATCCTTGTATCTGGATAACAGTTAACGCTTCAATAACCCAGATCATTATTCTATCTGATCATAGTTCTCTTGACCAGGCAGCTAGTTCACCCTCATGCAATGGGGGATTATTAGTGGAGAGGAAAGGAAGAAGAGGTTGTTCTCTTTCTACAGTTCTCGTGGTTGCAAATCCCAGAGTAGGTAAAAAGCTTTTTCTATTTGTCATTCCTGCTGACAATCTGGAAGGCTAGTCTACCTATGTTTTTTCTTCTCCCCTTCTGAATACATTTTACAGACTTCCTTCAGCTGGTTACTCTCTTATCACATTTCTTAGCTGCACTTTTATGCCAATGTGGCTTATTCTTATCCAAACCACATATTTCTATGCATATCTGTGATAGAAGCCAGAACATGTATCCACTTTAAGTCCTATGGATGCAACCGTCATTCTCTGATTTCCCATGCTTATACAATTTTAAGTCTTTTGCATTCATTACGATCCTGTTACATTTGTAATTTATTGTGGGTATATTAGGGAACATACAACCCTGAAGGAGCATAGGAGGAAATTTTCTCAGCCTTTAGAGATAGGTTGCACCCAAAGCAGCATTTGCAGCTGTTAGTTGCTCAAAAAGCTTTCTTGTTAGTCTTTACGTTTGTTAGCTTTGCAAGCTAATGTTTAGTATCTTGACCTGATGGAGCTTAAAGGACAATGATCTCACTGTCTTTATTGAACGATTACAATAAAAGCACTTATATTTCAAGTAATATGTTCAGACTTTGCCTTAGTAACTCCAAATTTCATCTAGCCTATTTGCCTTAGGAAGCAACTACTGAATAGCAGCATTTTCATTCTAAAGCAATGAGATTTTTGTACAAAAATGTTTAACATTTTGACTCTCAGCAGGGGATGATGTTCTTTTTCGTTATTGGAGTTTAGTACTTGCAAATGGATCTTGCAGTAATGCTCCTTGTTCTCTTTCATTACAGAATTAGTACAACACATTCGGTTGCTAGCACTGGCCGTCTCCTTAATTTAAAAAAAAAACCAAAAAAAACCCCCAAAAAACACTAACAAAAACAAACAAAAAAACCACAAAACAGCAAACACAGAGTGCACATGATCTCTATTTGGATATTTAAGCATTTTCATTTGGCTGATGAGGAGATGGACAGACATGGCACCAAGATTTCTGAGGATATGAGAGACAGGATCCTTTCACACTTCATTTTTCTTTCTTTGCAAAAAAACACAAACACCCAGTCAAAACCAGGCTTTGAAATAAAATTTCCAGTGGCTTCAACAGTACTGCTCATGTTATGACAAGTTTAAGATACCGGGATTGAATATAGTTGTCTGTCTTCTCTTTAGAAGCGTAGTGGCATTGGAAATCACTGATTGATAGTTCAGAACACTGAAATGTTGGTTCTGCAGCTGCACAAAGCTGCTACTGCGTCAGAGTCAAAAGCTGTCTCAGATCAGGTAGTTTGTCATTTGAGACAGCTGATGAAACAGTGCAGAATTTACACTTATAAATTAACAGGAAGCTCTTCCATTCTTATCGTAGGAAAAGCAATAATTTTAAACATCTCAACCAGCTTCAAACTCATGAGGCATTTTCCTCAAGTATTTGCATCTACTAGAAGTTCTTAGAGTAAGGGTCCATCTCCAGACTGTCAGCCTACACCAAGATTATCGACATCATGCTTTTTACTTATTGAGCACAGTGCCAAGAATTATTGATGGTTTTCTCAAAAAATTCTTTTAAAAATTACTGCTTGTCTCTCCTTTAAGGCAGAGCGAAAAAAGGAGATGCATAAAGCAATGCAGGGCTACTGGCAAAGGAGCTATCAGTCAAAATTAAGGTTTAGCTGTGCCTAGTACATCCAGGTGATACCTAGGCAGACAAATGTGAAAAGCTTTATTACTAGCATCTAACTTGAGTGGTGTTCCCCAGGTGTCCAAGTTACCCAACAAGAACTAGATTAAGCACTGTTAAAGTAAGTCTCTAAGTCTTCCTTACATCTTTTCAACATTACAACTGTATGCATGTATTTTATTCTTGGTCACGCAAAGCTTTTTTAATAAGAGTTATAATTTCTTTTTGTAGATACTTGATCCGACCTGATCCATTGGCTTATGTTCCAAATGCTGCACCAAGCCGAAAAGACAGCTTCTGCAATACAGTTGGACAAGACACCAGGGAGGAAACACAACTTTGATATGGAACTCATCACAAAACTAAGAGACAATTTTATACACATGTTATTTCCACTAACTATTTTGAAAACTGAGTGGTACATTTTATTCAGATTTTAGAAACAAAATGACAGTGGGTAAGTGACCAAATTTAGAAATATGGTGTCTAGAAACTCTGATTTAAGGTATTGGCAGGCTAGCGGCCTGTTCAATATGTAGTTGAACTTTGTCAGTTTAACATAATTATGACACCTATTGCTATTTAACCCGTATGAACAAATGATTTTAAAAGTGACAGATTCCATCATGTGTTTTGCTTAGATGCATCTAAGCATATTTATCAAGGTGACAGAATGTCAGTGACTAAGCTTCTGACCTACGTCAGTAAAGATTATCTGATGCCCCTAGAGAGACCATGCATAATTTGTAGTAGAAAATATATTAACACCTAAGGCTGCCAAATGAGGCTTTGCGTGTCAAGAATCTAGCCTTTGAAATATTTTTCAACCTCAGCCTGGCACCCACTTATATTAGAACAGGCTAGTTGCAGTCCCATTTTAGCCTCTAGGACTTGAGTGTTAGTTCTCTGGGTTTACACAGATCAGGTTGAATGACACAACCTAGTCACGCCATAGAGGTTGAGATCTGAGGCATATCCGCTGAAAGATTAACTCAGAGGAGCCCACCTGGAAGAAAGTCCCTATCATCTCACACAGGCAGCCCCCCCGCATTTGCAAAAACTGGAAAGGTACTATCTGTGTGATGCTGCAAACAACGGTAGCTCAGGTGAAATATAACCCTTTTAACCTTAGTGAGTTTGTCAATAGAAGCCTGAATAGATTATGATACAAAAGTGAGAGCGCCCCTCTAGGGAATGATTCATACCACAAGTCCTTCCCATGTCCTTGGATGTGCCAGAACTGCAGCTATCCAAAGTACATTCATGCCTGGTCATTCCGATTAGCCAGAAGTGATGCATTTCCATATGAAATTATGTATCACATTGAAAATTAAGGAAACTTATAATCCATTCCATAAAACAAATGTAGTACCATGTTACGTGAAAAGGCACCATGGATTTGAAGATTCCATTTTGGCATTAAGTACACAAGAAAGCATCTGCTAATGAATGAAACATCTGAAGCTGCTACAGAATCTCCAGTATACACATACAAGAATGCCGCATTTGGTCAAGCTTTCTAGGGAATTAAGCATGTCTGTACATCATCATCCAAAATAACATTCTTGCTTTGCCATCTGTCACAAAGGGGGAAGAGCATGCTTAAGGTAAAAACCCTACTGTTACAATTATCCATATAGAACTAGTACAAGAAATTTGGCAGGTAGTCTACAATCAAAAAATTGGTTATTCTTTGAATTCCCTTGATGTCCTACATGCACAAAAGTTCAGTCAAAATTGTTTACATTCTCTTCTACATTATTTGGTAGAACAACTACAGTTTATTTCTGAAAAATAAAATAGCAAGTTGCCTAGTGAACAACTCTTGGATGTGAGTATGCTTATCAGCATTGTAAGGATGTTGAAATCAGGTCACATCCATATTGGGAACGAGAGCAAATCTGCTATTGTTCTCTCCCTTCCTCTTAATTCTTCCAAAAGTAATTAATCTGTTCCATATTAAGTCAGAAATCCTAAAGCCAAATTTTAAAATAACCCAATCATTATGAACCTCTCCCAGACCAACAATTGGACTGGGACCTAAAACAGACTTGCAGTGGACTGAAGCCATCAGAAGACCAAGAGTACCAGTTTTACAGGAAAAAAAGATAACTGGAAAGTAGGGTTTCTCAGCAGTTTGTCAATACTGTCATATTAAAGTAGCATCATGGTTCAGAAGGGTTTCAGGGATTCTTCACAGACACCATTATTCTTCAGTGTTTTTCCACACACACTAGTCTTTTATGAAATTATTCACAGATAAAGACAAAGTATTTCAAGTGTTCACTCCAGGCACTATGGAAAAAAAAAAAAAAACAATTGAAACAGCTGCACAGACCGAAGTCTACAGTTCTTTAAAAAACAGTATATGGTACAGGATCTTGTCCAAGACCTGTCACAGAAGTTATTCCAGAAGAGATTACATGTGCAGTGTGTATCACTTCTGATTTTTAGTGCCTTCACTGTGAAGACTGCATTCCAGTTGAATATTTTCAAAAAAATACAAGGATCCTTTGTTTCATATCAAAGGCCTTTCAAATGGAAACTCAAGGAGGCAGACAGGATTCCAGAAACAGGCCTACCCTTCAGCTGGCAAGCTAGATACTCTGCTTCCAGTGTCATTCACACCCTGTTCACAGGCACTCCCATACATGGCCTATAGTACCCTCCACAGACTTAAGGACTCTCTGCCACAAGGATCTATAGCTGGGACTGATGCATTTAACAACCTATAAAGCAGTAGAAACAAGCAGTCAGATATATCCATTTTCCCACCCAACTCAGCGGAATTGCTGCTCAGCTGGAGTTGAATAGTAGCATCTAATGTGACCTGATACAGCTCCAAGCTTAATGAATTTCTAATTGCTCATTAGCCCCAGAAATTTGTTAAAACAAACACAAAGACAGCTGAAGACACTTGCAGCCTCTAAAATGAATGAAAGGCAATATTTCTGAACAAAATAATAGGTTCTTTTCAAAGTCTGCTGGAAGGTCAAGCAAGGTAATAAAAGCAACATCTTTTTATGAAGCAGAAGTTCTAATAATCCATAAATAATATACCACAAAGTTCTGTTATTCAAAATATACTGCCTTTCACACTAAAAGCAGAACAGCTTTGCTTCCTCTGTGATATCTTCACAGACAGACACCATTCTAGTGAGATTTACACCTTCCAAGAACCACCCTGAGCACCTCTACGTTAACACTGAATGAGACAGTACACACATTCCTTCAATGGCCAGGAAGGCAATTCTTTAATGGTCATTCTACAGACAATCTTCTGTTCACATGCTTTCTTCTCATCATGATTGTCAAAAACATAATATAAGTCTAGCTGGACTGGAGACCAGGTTGAGGAACAGTAATTGCTATGCTCTCTGCTGGAAGAGGGATGATGAAGTTCTAGAATCAGCAGGTCTGAATGACGGTTGAACAGGGGAATTTTGTGTGGTCATAGTTCACTCAATAGATAGAGAAATTTAGAGCTATAATCACTGGCATAAGCAAGATATTTAATCCTAAAACAGTTGTCAAAGGTCACATGACCAGATAACATATATTTGTTTCTCTCAATCAAAACAAACAAACAAACCAGGATTATTTCAATCTGTGCTTAACTATATGTATTTTCCTCCTAACTCAAAGACACCCGTCATCCCCAGCACTACCTTACCACATACCAAGCAATTTGGTACCCAAAGTCATGATGCCAGTGAAGAAAGTGATAGCAGATAATAATTACTTCATTCTCACAAGGGAATTCTCCAGCAAAGAGAGTTTCCTATGAAAACGTGTTACCTAGTCTGCAATAAAAAGTCACAAAAAGTGTTTCAGTGGAATGCAGTGTTTTCTTAACTATTTCACTCCAATTTCAGAATATGCAATAATTCATATATGAAGTAAAAAGTGTACAGCTTGAGTTTTTAAAACCTGCAGCAGAATGAGTTAGTGAAGTTTTCATTACATTTTGACTTGGAAATTAAAAGGACAGTTATTTCCCAGCATATGTATTTCCCCTCCCACAAACAGCTTCCAAATATAACTACCCTTTAAAAACTTTAAAGTATACAAATATATATTACTGAATATTTCTTATACATCTTTGTTTATCAATACACCAATAAATCACTAAAGAACAAAAAGATTTCAGGCTTCAGCAATTGATGAAAACATAAATGTCATCAAGTGCTTTGGAAGTAACACACAATTCTGTAGTTTCTGGGAATCTAGGGCTGACAGCAACCATTCTATAATTTTGTAGCACTGATGCATGAGGTTTTCCTGCACTGAATTGCACTTGCTATCTGGAGTTCCTCCGGAATTAGTAGTGGGACCAGTGCTGTTCAACATCTTTGTTGGTGACATGGACAGTGGGATTGAGTGCACCCTCTACAAGTTTGCCAAAGACACCAAGCTGTGTGGTGCATTCAACACGCTGGAGGGGAAGGGATGCCATCCAGCGGGACCTGGACAGGCTTGAGAGGTGGGCCCATGCAAACCTCATGAAGTTCAACAAGACTACATGCAAGGTCCTGCACATGGGTTGGGGCAATCCCAGGCACAAATACAGGCTGGGTGCAGAATAGATTGAGAGCAGCCCTGAGGAGAAGGCTTGGGAGTGTTGGTTGATGGGAAGCTCAACATGACCCAGCAACATGCACTTGGAGCCCAGAAAATCAACCGCATCCTGAGCTGCATCAAAAGAAGCGCGGCCGGCAGGTCAAGGGAGGTGATTCTGCCCCTCTACTCCGCTCTGGTGAGACCCCACCAGGAGTACTGCAGCCAGCTCTGGGGCCCCTAATATAAGAACATGAACCTGTTGGAGCAGGTCCGGAGGACAGTCACGAAGATGATCAGAGGGCTGGACCACCTCTCCTGTGAAGACAGGCTGAGAGAGTTGAGGTTGTTCAGCCTTGTGCTCAATGCAGAATATGCATTGCAGGGAGACAGGAAAAGAGTCATTAATTCATATTAAGTTACAAGAGATGACCAAGACTGTTTATGGTCATCTTCTGAAGTTAATCCAAAATATAAATGATGATTTTGTCATACACTTCATTATTGCCTACACTACTTATGCAAAAATGCTGTCAGTAGTGGCAATTCAACACAAGCATAAACTCCCATTGCCTCTCAAGAAGCTTAAAAAGGCGAATATTTCTGCTTCATAAAGGTAAAAACAAGCATTTGAAGTTCCTATGAACTATAGTTTTCTATTTATTCCACAAAATTTAGACTGTATACTCTTACAGAAATTCACAACTGGCCCAAGCAAGGAGAGAGGCTGGTATGCAAAGTACAGAATAAAAAGAGTAAGTACCCATTCATGTGCATGAGGTGTCCCAACCAAGTTGGGGCACCCCAAATGTAGTTTACATAGGGATAGAAACTTTAAAGCATTCAGGTACAACATAGTTTGACTAATCACCACCACTCACACTACCAGTTACTAACCATAGTAAAACTTCTCTATATAATTTCCTATTTCTTCTCTTTTCCTTTTGCCAGGTTGGGCTGGCTGATGAACGATAGCTAGTTTCTTTGGCAATTGTATACCTCTTAACAGCTCAGTATTTACTTCCACCACAAGTTAAAGCCCTCACTGCTTCCATAACCATACAGTGGTGTGGCAGACTCCAAGTGCAAACAGAGAATTGGTCTAGTTATAGTCTTTTCTTCTGACAGCTGGCAAGTCTTTGTTAGTGCAATCAATTCTACTGCTTCTGCACTTAACTTCAGATTGAGTGGTGAAATGTCCACTACCTTATCTTCAGTAGTTACTGAATAACCTGTAATTTGGTTACTGTTCACATAACATGAGGACCTGTCTCCACATAATTCAAGATCAGGATCTGGAAATGGCACATCCATTAGAATATTCTCAGTGGTTGGATGGGTTTTTTTCAGCTTCATGGGTTATTACGGCACAATCATGATGTGGTGTTCCTTCCCCAGGTAAAGGGAGTAAAGTTTTAGAATGTGCAATAGAAGTGTAAACTACGAAATTAATTTATGCTTAATTATAATTTAATCTGGGTGAAATAGAATCATAGAATATCAGGTTGGAAGAGACCTCAAGCATCATCTGGTCCAACCTTTCTTGGCAAAAGCATGGCCTAGACAATGTTAATTAATCTGAATGCAAACGTGTGGTGGACTACTGTTAGCCTGTATCCAAACACCCACCCAGCTGCTCACCCACTTCCCCCCTCCTCAAAGGCACAAGGGGAGAAAATTATATGAAAAAGCTTGTGGGTCAAGATAAAGACAGGGAGATCGCTTACTAGATACTGTCAAGGGCAAAACAGACCTGGGGAAAATTAATTTAATTTATTGCTAATTAAAACTCATTTGGATACTGAGAAACAAAGCCAAAAAATAACCTTATTAACCTTTCCCCCGTCTTTTCTTGGGCTCAGCTTAACTCCCTTACCTGCCCCCTCCAGCAGCAGAAGGGGGTCAGGTGTTAAGGTCCCTCCCTGCTCCTCCTCCTGTTCAGAAAATTTGCTCCAGTGTGAGCTCTCCAAGGGCCACAGTTCCTTCAGGAAATATCCAGCTGCTCTTGGTTTGAAAGAAAAAGGGCATAAGCATATGCTATTGTAAACTGGTCAGTAGTTCAACTAATGCAGCTCACATGTATCATACATGCATAAAATATTAAGAACACAGGGAGTAATGGCTTAGCTCTATCAATCTTCCTTCTCATGTTTTTAATTCTTTAGAAACTCTGTATTTTGACATATGTCTGAAAAAATAATTATAGTTTATGTTGATTGCAACTTTTAAAAATGCCAAAAAGCTCTCAAAATAAAATCCTCCTTTTCTATTAAAATTCTTCCCAGGAAAAAAAAAAGAAACATACTTTGAAAATAAATTCTTACCCACAATAATTTCCCATACTATTAAACCAAACAATTAGAATTCATGAAGATTATTTTTCTAAAATCAAACATGTAGTGAAGCTGGAATAAGCTGCCATGTACATTAAGTTGCCTCAGTGACTCAATGCTTATTCACATAAACACGCATTTAACTACATTCAGAATTTAACATTACATCAGATAAGCTGAAAGAAGACAGAATTTGGCCTAATTAAAATAAAAAAGGAAGAAGAAGAAGAATAGAAAGGAGCAGAGAAAAACAGAAATGGAATTACAAAAACAGAAAGGAGATGAATGTGGTACTTTTTGTTGCCACTCCTTTTTGTGGCAGAATTCTGTGTACAGAATTGCCAGCTCATGATTGAAAATCTACCTCATCAGGTTCTAATTCTACCCTGTCTCATCCCAGGTTTTTGGAAGAATTTAAAAATAAGACAAACAAACCTGTCACATTCAAGCACATTCCCCAGCTTCTTGAAGTAATGAGTTTTAAAGTCCAGTCCTTTCAAGGTAGTCACACAAATGGCAAAATTCGAAGTAATCTTTTGAGAAAATGATACATGTGTTTGAAGATGCAAAATAAAGGCAGCCAGAAAGCCTGAGATAGGTACTTTAATTTAAAATTGCCAGTTGGTAAACATATCACACTACCTTAAATACTTTATTTCAATTTAGTTAAGCTGACTTCTAGTCAAATTGACTAAACATACATAAAAGGACGAGCTGGGATGTGAGAGTAGAGCAGGAGATGTACCCACCTAAAATAAAGGCTGCCTCTCCTGGAGAGCAGCACTGCTCAGTGCTTTGCTATCTCCTTGCAGTCCTTCTGGCTCAGCAGAGATGCAAAAAGTCCCAATGCTGCTTGATCTGTGAGAAGTCCCAGAGATGACATCAGAGTTGGTGAGAAGAATCCATAGCCATTTCACCTCTCTTTTTTGAAACCTCTATTTCATTTCAAAGTTATAATATTCAGAGGATTAATTTGGGCATCTCAGTGACACGCACTCTAAGTGGTTATAAAGAGAAGCAAAGATATTGCAGGTTCTGTCTTTGAAGCAAGCTCTACTAATTTATTCTCAGGTTACAGGTGAAAAAAAACTTTCTTAAAGGCACCCAGGGACCAGAGAAAGCAGTTCTACTCCCTTTTATCAGCACCCTTTGGCCCCCCAGAGAACTCAGGCAATTCTACTATCATTTACACATAGAAACTCATTCAAATGCGTAGATTCCGTAAAATCTGATTTAAACTATGCCTAGACTGAGTTAATGTCATCAAAATGCTACTTCTGCATGGAAACAATATTTACTTTTTTTCGCTGAAACATTTGTAAAACTTTTTTTTAAAAAAAAAAAACCAACCCAGGAATATGTGAAAAGCTGAAGAAAAAATTTTGATTGTCTTTTTTCTTTACATAAGTGCACTATGGATTTAAAAACAGTCTTAGAGGAGAATTTAACAGCAACAGCTATCCTAGGGTCTGCTTGTCTCTAGCTAGCTGCTATATCACTTTTTCTTAAAGTACACACAGAAATGTGGAGGCTAAACATTTGATCACATGTTTTTATGCAACTGTAGTGCAATTCTTACATGTAAAAATCCATCACGGTACAAAAAGGGAACACGACGTGTGGATCCAAGAATTTTTTGTTAGGCTAACAAAACTGTCCCATCAAAAAATGGTTACAAGTTTAATTTCATTATTTCCATAGCAGAGGGGGAGAAAGGGCAGGGCGAAATAGTTCGACACAGAGTCCCCAGTATCTCCCCCTTTTATCTCTTGTTTTCTCACCTTTTTTAATGCCTGTCTGGTGGGGTCTTAGGAGTCAGTGCTGCCAGATTTTCTCCATCAGGAGCTGGAGAAGGAGAGGGGTTTATGGCAAACTGTCAATGCCCCGCATTCTCTACCAGAAGGAATATTCTGATATTGATGGAAGTGTTTTCCCTACCCAAGAATCCACTAGTGTCAATTTCCATGTGTTTTATAATAAAACACTTTCCTCTCTCTTCGTTGGTTCTCAGTTCCACACGAAACCTCATTTTACTATGCATGTTGTGTTTACATTGGATATCTCCTCTTTGTTCTCTTTGTTGTGGCTAAATCCAGTTTTACTGAGCTCCCAATGGTGCATTCTTATAGTAATGAGGAACTAACTATTGGTGTCACTTTTCCTGGATTATCATCCCATACCTTCACTCCTCTGTATTGCACTATAGCTTTAGTTTAGGGTCAAAACCAGGTACTCAACACAGAATAGGTATTTGCTGCAGAAATAAAGCAAAATGATGATAAAAACAGGTGTTATGCCACATAGTTGTGTGAAGCTAAACTAAAACTAAAATTAATCGAATAATAGTAACTAAATAACTTCACAATTTGCTGTTACATCTTAAAAAACTAGAACAAAAGCTCCAGGCAGACAAGGCCAGATCAAACAAATCTGTCCTGTTCTGAGGGCTTGAAGAGTTCATACAAAGATAATGGACCATACCCTTTTAACTCCCCTGAAGAAGGAAACAGTATGTATCTTTATGTGAAACATAAGCAAGGGTGTGCTTGGGAGTAGATTACGGAGGATGATTTTAGTAATCCTGCAGCAGTTTTGGTGTGGTTTGGTTCACAGCAGTAAAATTCAACAGAAGTGTGGTGGAAATTGTTAAAACATAAAGACAGCAAATATGCCATTTATTTAGAAGCAGCCAACACAATTATTTCAGTTGAAGGCAGTTAAGATTAGCATGATCTCTGAATTTTTGACCTAGAAACAAAACCACATATCTATCATACAATATTTTTTCCCCAGTAGTCTGACAAATGGCTTTAACAAGATATTAGCATTCATTGGAAACATAAAAAAAGTCTTCCTGGTATACAGCAAAGCAGTGCTAACCTAAGAATACATGTTTCTGCTCTCAGATAAAAGAGGAATACAGACAGGACAGGAGAAGAGACCCTGGCTTCTGAAAACGCCTGTTGGACTAGTTTGTCAAAGCTACCTCAACTACATTCTGTGCTTTGAGATATAATACCTCATTTTAAGAGAAAATTTAATTTGGTCTTGCTAGAAAGTATCATTTTCAATACAGAGATGTAAACCTAAACTACAATCTAATAAAGTATGTTTTATTCTACTTGCCCTTCTTTCTACAAAGGGTTATTTGCATAAGCACGTACCATTAGCATCTTGTAGTACTTTTGCTCACATAAGCATAAGCACCATGCTAATGAAATGTGCTATTTAGCTGTTTTCCCTGATTATGAGAGTAGGAAAAACAGGAATTCTCTCAAATATTAAGAATATTTTCTTTTATTTTGATATTGCATTTATGCCTAAAATAGAATAGTGCCTAGTTAAAAACAAAACAGAAACACAAACCCACAAACATAAAAAACAGTTCCTGACTTTTAAAGTCTCAATCAGAAAGAACTTTCATCATGAAGAGATAAGAGATAGGTGAAGGTGTCATATAAACATGCCAAACAGTGTGCCAGTTCAGCTACATATTATCACTGAGGGAAAGGGGAAAAAGCAGTGACATCAAAGGCCAGCCAACAAACCCTCTGTGGATAAAAATGAAACTTTCCACAGCTATTAAACCTTGTTATCTTCCTATGTCATATCCAGCAATTAGACATAGGAACTAAAAGTTTAATTTACATATGACGTATATCCTTCCATTCTTTATTATGTCAGTTGTTTTTTTTAAATTAAAATATATTGTATATTGATTCATATCTACAGGGATCTTTTGGGAATTTATGAAAGGTCCCAGTTTCTTAGTCTCCCTTAGAAAATACCATTCTAGTGGAAAGGAAAACGACACTGCTTCTTACCAGCAAAGACATTAAACACTGTGGAGCAGTAGTGCTGAAGGAAGACAGCCTTCGTAGTTCTAGGTTCTTTAGCAGAGGCAAACAGCATATATATATATATATCCATCTAGGTAGAACAAAGAGAACCAGGTGAGTACAAAAAAACTTTGGATGAGAAATCATTTACTTGTGTAATTATGAGGCTAGGCAAGGTAGATGTTCAATTGTATAGCTTGTTTCCACAGGATTTGTGACAGACTGCCACAGGGACACTATATGATGGAGCCACACAGACAAACACACATACCCCACACCCAATTCAAGGCTGTTTGCCACCTCAAGCACAATGTGACCTTGAGCTCTTGCTCCACCTAGCCAAAGGCTTAGGTCTGGAACTCAAAATCATAGATTTTTTTCATGTCAAGTTTAAACACCCATTTTGAATATGAGAGTGTGTTGAGCTGTTTCTGTACAGATATTCATAGAAAACAGAACAAAGAGAGACCTTAACACGGCTTCTGGACCACAAGTTGCCCCAAAACAGTATCAGTTTTAACCAAGTCAATTCTGACAAATGTCTGCTTGTACCTTTCTAATCTGTAATTAAATTTTAGAACTGATAACCTTCCTAAACATCTATTTAATGCCTCATTGCTCTGCCTATTTCTCTAACCCAAGCTGATACTCCCATGCTACACTTCATTACTTCTTGAAGCATTGAAAACAAATATTCTTTTATCTGTAAAGAGCATCTGATACCTTCTACCTTCTCAGACTTCACTTATATCCCTAGTCATGACATGTTTTCTGAACTTCTAACTGTTCTTATTCCTCCTCTTCAGTTCTCTCAAATGGACTGACATCTCCCTGAAAGCACAAAGGGGTCTCATTACTTCAGATGAAGCCTAGCACTGCAAGAGTACAACAGAAGGATTACTTCATGTGTTCTCCAGTCTTTATCCCTGTTTGTACACTCTGGGAAAACATTTGGTCTTTTTGGAACTATTAGATTGTTGATTCACATGATCCTGTGTTAGAGCTTGTGACCTGCTCCATGCTGGGACCCTCTTCCACATGGCTGGTCAGTTTAGCCAATTTGTTACCTTTGTTTCTCATTATCTCAGATCATTTCCACTTTACTAACCACAACCTCATTATTTTAGAACATTATTCCACGCCTCTTGTGAAGCCCTGATCAATGTAGAATTCCATGTTCATAAGAAATCACTACAAGGTAGTCTCTGAGACTGGTTTTCTAGACATTTATATAATCCCCTTATGGTAGTTTCATCTGCACCACAGCTCCTTATCCAGTGATTCTGCCCCACTCACTAACAACAGTGACAAGCCACCCGTCATTATATCATTGGCTGCTTGTCCAAAAATGTGAGCATAGTTTCCCCTTATTTCTAAAAAAGTAAGCTTGCAATGCTTTTACACAGAATACAGAAATGTTCTAGTTTCTAGTACAGTCACTTATGCCCTTTTCTGAGTTTGGCTTAAGAAACCTGTGTAGTCATTGTGTCAGCCGTTGTGACTACAGACAGAACACTATCCACCCTAGTAGACCAAATTAATTTTTATTTATACACTACATCACAGAAGACATTTGACACATCATTTCATGTAATGATTTAAAGGCAGAATTGCTTGTATTAAAGCTATAAACACTCTCACATGTGTAAGCAATGGCAAAATACGTAAAACTTTCCCACATACAAATTGTTTTTCTAGTTTACTTGATGTGAAGGATTTTGTAATGATGCCATCTTGTGATCATAGTGAAAATGACACTGTCTAGAACTACAGCAAAATTTCATTTTTTTTCCATATATTTTAGGCTCAGGCAGCTAGTGAACAGACAATGCTTGGATCAAAGAGGTGGCAGGTTCTAGACTTTCTCCCATTTCTTTGCTTGACCTAAAACTGTTTTCCCCATGGTCAGGATTTCATCAGGTGGCTGGGTCTTCAACAGCTGCTCTAAACAGAAGGTGCCAAATAAAACTCCCAATATTTCTGAGTATATAAAAAACCAACCCTATTTGCATATGTGGATCTGTCACCAGAATTTTCTTGAAAAACTATACCTCATATAGAGCCTTCTATCCAGATTTATTTATGATTTTAAAGATACCATTTTAACCACTGCTAACATTAGGGAAACTAGGTCACTGCAAGGATATTACATCAGTACACACAAACCACTCAAGTATTGTCTGAATTTACTAGTGTATATAACAGGGCAGTGGGAATATGGGGAATTAAATTCAAAATGTGGTATCATCAGAGAGAGATATTATATTTTAAAACAGTTGATGCTAGCAGTAGCCTAATCGGAGCTGTTTGCAGAACATGCTTGCCCATTGATCCTTCATCCAGAGGTGGCCCCATTATGAATTCAACAGCTGTTTTATACTCTAGATACTCTACATACACATCCATGCAATTGTGTTCTTAAATGTGTCAAGACAATATGCAGAAAAAAGTAGCTTAGACACAGATTAGAAACAACACATCAGGATAAAATTTGTTTTATGAACTTTATCTTTCACTTACTTTTTGCAATTGTGTCTGAATTCTAAAGCTCAATCTATCATGGGCACAAGAACCAAAGCTTTCTTTATTAACTTTAGTATATGACTGGATTTTTATAAGAATTAGGATAAACTGTAATAGGATTTTAATATATTGGAGGTGTTTGGCTAATTTTTATTTTTTAATTAATTAAAATAATGAGTTACTTAGATCCATTACAGTAAAAATTAACACAGATTTAATTCACTGGCAAGGGCTCTAGCCACACCGCCTGAGCTGCAGAACACAAAGGCAGGGACTGGGAGAATGAGGAACTGCCCACTGTAGGAGAAATCAGGTTCAAGACCATCTGAGGAACGTGAAGGTGCACAAATTCATGGGACCTGATGAGATGCATCTCTGGGTCTTGAGGGAACTGGCAGCTGAAGTTGCTAAGCCACTATCCATCATATTTGAGAAATGGTGGCAGTCCGGTGAAGTTCCCACCAACTTGAAAAGGAGAAACATAACCCCCACTTTTAAAAAGACAAAAAAGGAAGACCCAGGGAACTATAGGCCAGTCAGTTTCACCTCTGTGCCCAGCAAGATCACGGAGCAGATCCTCCTGGAAACTTTGCTAAGGCACATGGAAAATAGAGAGGTGACTGGCAACAGCCAATATGGCTTCACTAAGGGCAAATAGTGTCTGACAAATTTGGTGGCCTTCTATAACTGTGTTACAGCATTGGTGGACAAGGGAAGAACAACTGACATCATCTACCAGGACTAGTGCAAAGCATTTGATACTGTCCCACACAACATCCTGATCTCTAAATTGAAGAGACAGAGATTTGATGGATGGACCACTCAGCAGATAAGGAATTGACTGGGTGGTCATACTCAGAAAGTTGCAGTCAGCGGACATTCACATAGAAATGCTTGTGCATTTTTGTTCAGCAGTAACTGGCTGTAATTCAAAGGGATTGTTCATTGCAGGGATCAAGAATGTTTCTTCACCAGTGTAACTGTGTGGGTGTCATGCTTTTTCCTACATGGACTCACCACAGAGAGTCAAAACACAGGAGAGGTAACCTCGAAGTCCTCCAGCTGGGAAAGGCACTGAATCAACTCTCTCCTCTCCTGGATACAGTGTTATCTTCATCTCCTAGGGTTGCTGCCACATTTTTGTAATGTCACCCTTATGCATCAGGCACAAGCAATGCATGCTCATCAGACCTTCAAAAGATGAAACCAAAATGTTACCTCATTTGAATATTCTGACCTGGAGGCAAGGTGGATAGATAGCCTTTCCCAGACAGTGACTGCCATGAACATGTCCAGAGGTGCTACGCAGAATCCTTGAGAAAGCTCCTCCAGTGAAAATAGACACCAGTGGATTTTTCAGGTGCTACGGGGATAGGTTAAAGTTTAGTTGAAACTTACAGTTTTAACCATATACATCTGAATTTCACTTTAATCTTCATTTATTCTATTTGTGTTCTGTGGCATTTGGTAGAATACTTTCGCTACCTAAAGCCACATTCTATTTCAAGGAGACCAAGACGATGTTGATCACCGGAGCACTGAGGCTCCCAGGATTTCTGAGCAGGAGCTATCTGATCCAGGCACCGGTTTTACAACCTAGGTTTTCAAGTTTGTGGTTCTTTTTTAAACCTTTCCAGATAAGCCCCCCTAAATGTAGATTACCTTCATTTAGGGCATGTATAAAGAATTATATCCTGCCACGGAAATTACGTCAGAAATTCCACACAGATTAAATTCTTGTATTTAGACAATTCCAAAGAAATACCAGCATAGTGATCTACTTACTGCTTACCATGTAACTTGACGAAAGGCATCTGCAAATCCAGATGTGAGGGGGTTTGTCCTCGGCATAATTGTTTCAAAAACATTACATCACTTTTCAATTCTAAAATAATGAGAAGATACAAAAAGATTAACATAATGAAATGCAGGGTTAAATACAATAAAAAAGTGCCTTTAATTTCCTGAGTGAGACTACCTAGCTATGTCCTTACTGTCAAACCATTCACCTTCCTGCTAGATCCCCAGGAATTTACTCTCAACCCTGACAGTCAAGGATCCTTTCAGAAGATATTCAGCAAGTTGTCACCGTGTGCTCAGGGAGTTGTGTGGTCAGGCCTTGACAACTTTCAGCAAAATGGGCCTGAAAGGGTAAACTTTTGGTAGTCAAAAGGTACTTCAAAACAGCAACTTCTTACAGTGATTCTTAAAACCAAAATATCCTCTGAGCCAATTTGTTTAAGAAATTCTGGAAAGGGAGATTTTCTTTTATTTTAGCTTTACATTTCAACAGGAAACAAGCTTTTCCATTAAGATTTCTGAAATTCTCCTTTAGGCTAAAAACTTAAAAAGTCCAAGCAAGCACTGAAACCAGGGTAATCATAACGGACTGAATGATAAGTATAAACAGGAATCACTTTTCCGGCACTCGTGCCCATGTTCTGATTGCACAGAATAGTGAATATTTTTCACTTCTATGGAAAAGCTTTATGGAAGTGCTCTACAAGTGCTACTGGTGGTTATATGCAATTAGTTCAAACTAGAACTTTTAACATATCTATAGGTCTAACAGGTTTTCCTTTGTAGTAGCTTAATCTTACCTGGGCCTCTAGATGGTAGTATAATACCACTAATAATAGCAGGAAGGTGGTGTAATGGAACATAAGTATTTTAACTTTTATCACTGGCCAATACCCAGCTCATGTTACGGAGTGATCATAAAATCCATGTGTTATCAGTCTCTATAAAACTAGCTGGTAGATCCAGTTCAGGTTTTATTGGAAAGCTGTCTGGTTTTCACCATCTGAATTTGCATTCCTATTGGCTGTGACAGCCAAATCATTATTTCCTAGTACAGATTAGGCTTAAAACACTCTAATGTAATAAAATAAGATTTTTTTAATGTTCCTTTAAAGGAAAAAAATAAAATTGCCATTTTAATCTGGCACCTAAACATCACTTTTGTGTCAGCAATCTTTGAAAAAATAGCCTTGTGGACAAATTAATTCTGAGATGATTTAGAACGTATCATGAAGTCTGTTAAGAACACATTTTGGTAGTATTTTAAAATTGCTTTCTTTTTCTGCTCTTGATGTTTAAAGTATTTACCAATAAAGTTAATCAGTTCATAATAAACTTATGCATAAATTGTGCCAAGAAATATTTATGTGTTCTATATTAACTAATGGGTTATGATGACTAAGCTGATAACACTGAAATGATGTAATGATTATTTTTGATTCATACTAAGTTTTACATCCTATGTAATCAATGCCTTTGGAATGATGTTTGTATGTTGTTCCTATACTTGGTAATTGTCTTGGGTTCTACCCTTCTGAAGCTAACCAAACATCAAGAAAAACAGGTATATTTTAGTGCCACAGAAAATAGAAAGAACCTGTGAAATCAAGATAGATAGCAACATATTCTCCTAAACCAAAATCTTTTGTCCTGAAGACAATAAACAGAAAAGCAAATGATCAGATGACTTCAGCCACTAAAAATACTCGGCTTTCAAACACAAAATTAAACCAGTATTTCCTTGTTAAATACTCAAAATTTTTCATCACAATACTGGATTACATTTTAATGTTTTAAAGATAATCTTATGACAGCTGCTAGGAAATTATATGAGTGACAGAAATTGGAATTTATGAAAATAAATTATTACAAAATATTTGATGTATATAGCTGAACTAGGAAAGAAATAGTACCTGTAATGCTCTAAAATTAGTATACGAAGTGGGTGATAAACTATTACTTTTGGAATTATTTGCATTCTTCTTCAGTTATACTCTCACTGCTTATCTTACTGATTTTTGCTACAGCAAATAATGTAGTAGCTGAAAAAAATGTAGTTGAATCATTTAACATGAATGACCTCCTCGATGCAAGTACAGAAGGACGTATGTAGAAATTCACAATTTTTTTTCACTGAGTTCTAATTTTTTTCCGTTTGCTACCATACCTTGAGCTCTTACACCATTTTTACTTGGATTTATAATGCAGTTTTGCACTTCAGAATACTACTGCAAGTAAGTCTATCATACATAAATAAAACATAGTTTGGAACTGTCATAGTTATTTTTTCATCACCTAGAAGTAGCATATATGTGGATGCAACAGGGAAGCTATACATAGTAGCAGAAGCAGTGGAAAGCAAAATTTATTAATACTGCATATAGACTTTACTAGTTTTCAGAACAGTACTTTGTTGTGTATTTCCCTTGCGATCAAAGGTTTCCACGGGAAAAAAAAGCCACCATTCTCTGCTAACTTCAAATGATCAAGCCATCTAAAAAGGGAAGCATAAACAAAAGACTTAAACACTAGAATTCTGTGACCACTTTCAGATTCCTTCCTTAGTTTGAAAGCAAAGACACTTTTCCCATCTGAAATACAAAATACTGTGGAAAGGGGATGGAGAATTGAGATCTGATACAACACCTGCATGTGCTAAGATCTGCAGGTCATTCTGAACAAAGGACCAAGACCTTTGGAAAACCTGAACGAACATTTTAATATAAATACATTTATTCTTTATGGTTAGGATTGATGTAAATAAAGTCTTATGGAAGTAATAAAGTATTCTATTGATTTATATATGGCAAAAAAGGAATCATTTGGAAGTTTCTGACTTTAAATTTTGATGAAAGAAGCATATGCTTTTTACAAGTTGGCTATTTGCTTTGCCTGTGCATGTAGGAGAGTCCTCTAATTTGCCTGTTTTGATGCTATCTCCATGGCCTGAAGACTGTTCTCTAAAGAATAACTTTTCCCTCCAAAACAAATTGAGCGGTGAAATGAACCCGGGTTTCACACATCCCAGATGAACGTGCCTCAGTTACCAAAACGATACACGCACACACTCAGGTTTTTTCCTCCTTTCCTCCATTGTAGGTCTGCAGAGGGGAAAAATTAATTTTCAAATACGTTTAAAAGGTTTTGATCATTTATTGGTGCAGTTGAAAGTGGATAAGGTTTCCAGGAAACTGTCAGCACTAGTGAAAATAATTGAGACCTATTTATGAAATCCTGTTAAGCCAAATTTCCTCTAAGGGCACGGTACGAAAGAATGCAGGTTTTGGCTTGCTCTTTCTTCATGTCTCTTTTCTGAGGTGTGGAAGATAATCATATTGCTAACGTGAAAAACAACTTCTTATACATAGCTACACAAAGACCACAATTTAAAATAATGCTTATACTTTCCCTCATTATAGAAGTCGTCATACTTTCTTTATTTCATTACAGAAATAGTGACATCCTAAATTATTTATTCCCTTTTTTGTAAATAATAGAAAATGGTTCTTCTGATAGGCAATTCAGATTATTGCTTACAAGTGCCATCAAGTTATGGATGCATTAAAGCGCAGCAGGAATGAAATATCTGTCACCTCAGTGCTCATGATGTGTCCAAAAAGCTTGGATATTTTAATAGGCTGTAATATATTTGTCACTGCAAGTCACTTTCACAACTCGCTGTGCAACAAATTATTTAACTATTGCCAATCTTTTCTTGGATATGAAAGGCATTAATTAAAATGCAATTGCATGCACTTTCTTGACATTTGCAATGTTTTCCTACCATTCTCTCATAAGCAGAAATGCATGGTGAAGAAACCCCTCTTCAGGGTGCACTTCAGCAAGCAGGGTGAGAACTAGTTTGACAAGCTTTTAAAATAGCCCTGAAAAATGTCACACAAGCATTATTTAAGCATTAAGGTTGTTCCTGTATGTGTATGGCTGAAGATATTGGGTAAGATATGGAACTAGTAAAACTATTATTTGAGTCAACTACCATTTTATTTTCCTCATACTTCTGCTTACAGCTTTCCTGTTCTTCCAATTTCAATTTAACCTTTATGACTTGTGTAAGAATTTTTATTTGAAATTGAAATCCTAACCTCTGTTAAGAGGATACAGCCTGCTGCAGAAACAGTGATCCTAGCATTTTTTTAAATTTTTTATGAAAAAAAAAAACCCAAAAAGATCTCTTTTCTGCACATAGAATAAAATGTGCCGGTCCCTCTACAACATAATACATAAACTTTATTTCCTACCTGTCTAACTGCATTGCAACCTAATATACTTTACATTAGCTATTACTTCTGCAAATTCTCATTTTCTTTGTCAAATGATGCATGAAAGCTAGAATCACTACAGCTTAATGGAATAAGCCTCTTATCAGCACTATATATCAAAGGCATCCCTCTCTGAACATCTAAGGACAGAAGGATCACAAGTTCTAAAACAATTTCAACAGAATTCACAATAGGTCACTGGCTTTGAAGTTTTGCCCCAGCTGTTTACTTTTCCTTTGCTCTGGAGACAGTGGTCAATGTTATGGTGGTGCTCTTTACAGGATTAAGTATGCAGGAGGTCAGCATGGGGAAGCACTCTATTTGTCTCTATTAGAGAAGTTTCAAAAATAAAATTGAAAAAAATCATGCAGATTTGAAATAATTTATATAATAATATCAATAATAATATTATTAATACAATAATAAATAACAGATATAACAGGTAAGAAACAGGTTGAAAACAGTTTTATAAATCCAAGGCTGTGGTCATAGACGCTATGCCCAAAGAACAGAAGCATAGGTTCGGGGTAAGCCACAAAGAATGATGAGGGGAGAGAAAGAGAGTTCAAGTCCATGACTACCTTGACCTGGACTGACTGCCTCAGCATCTCTTCTGAGCTTGTGGTGACAGTACTTGGTAGAAATAAGGCAAACAGGATGTTTCAAGTACCATCCTGGAAAACAAGAGGCAAACAGGTATATGAATGGTTGTGTCCTTGCTTAATGAAAATCAACTAAAAAGTAGTCCTCAGGTACTTTTGGGGAGGGTGGGAAGGACTGTGCAAAAGGTTCAGGGTAGAACAGTGAGAAACAATTCAGAAAACATTTCATATGTGTCCTCTTTTTGCACAATGTCTAAAGCCAAACTTCAGTTTTCATTTTCTTAAATCATTCTTATGATGCTATAGGAGGAAGTGAGTCTGACTGAAAGTGTTCAGGTGGCTGCCAACTATCACTTTCTTTTCCAAAGTCCCACTTTCATTATAAAGCTGCATCTTGGCTAGATTGTCTAACTATACGGAGATTTAGCTTATACAAATGCTGTGCTTCATCGTCTTAGCTGCATCTGCTTTCATATTTAGTCAAGCGGTATTTGATTTTTCTCTCATGGGAAAATCTGTGGGCACTTAAGTAAAGCAATGGGAACTAGCCAAAAAAACTAATAAGAAAACAAAACCCACAAGAATGAGAATGTATCTTAGGTTTTTCTCATCCATTTTATCCAGAAAGTACAATAAAAGGGAGAAGTAAACACATGAAGCATTAAACTAGATTTACACAGGAAGCTTTTGAAGCTTCCATCACTGAAGAGCTTTAAGAAAAAATTAGACAAACTTCAGCCAGGAGTGTTAACCTGCTTTAGAGTACAAGAATTCCCCTGATGATCTCTGAAGGTCTCTATCTGCCCTCTTTTCTTATGATTTCTAGAATATATCCATTTACAAATAGTTAGGTTATTTAGGATCTCTTAAAAACAAACAAACAAAAAGCTTACAAGTATACAAACACTTGGTAGACCTGTTTTTGAAAGAATTTATTTGCCCCTCCTCAGGTTAATTTATTCTCTTCAATCAAAAGATTCAGGGTTCCCATTAATTTCTGAGATCTTTATACAAGAATATGACTTTGTTCTGCATAATCTAATAATAATTGATCTAAGTCAAACTAAGGAATCTGCATTAAGTCTTTAGTTTTCTTTATATTGACTTTCATATTCTTCATACTTTATCTGGCATGTTGCTTGTCTTGAGAAAATGGCTCTGCACATAAAATAGCTTTTACTCCAGAACAGTTCATTCTTATTACTACAATCTAATTTTGTTGTCATTTCCAGGTCTTTCTATGGCACTGTGTTTATCTGGGATGATTTTCTCTATTTTATCAGATTTCGGCAGCTTTGAGGTGAATCAAAGAACGAATTACTTCAGTGAAACCTGATCAAGTGTGGGAGTTGCTAAAATTATTTGCATTTTCTCAGAAGCTGGACAAACAGATTTCAAAAAGCACCTGCTGTTGCAGCAGGATATAGTAACGTAACACTAGAAGACTGTGTTTATGAGTATTTAGCTCACTGGTGGTGCAGCATGAGCAAGAATGGGACGTAGATGAAAAAGTGCTGACAGATGGCAGGTGTACCACCCTCTTTTCCACATAAAGAAGGGGCTGTACAACTGAAGGCACAGAACTGATATTAATTCATTTCTTTCTTTGTGAGGCCATGAAGGTTTTATTTTTCTAACCCTTTATTTCTAGTGGGCTTCATAATGGCATGCAATTTATTTAAATAACGTGTCAACTCTCTAATGACGCTTTCAAATTCCAGGTCAACATTTCAAAATCCAAATTCTGAGGAGCCTTAGCTAAAGATTTACATATGCTGTTACAAGGTATATTTCTTCTTGGTTTTTTACAGTTTATAGCAAACAAAATTATTTTCCTTTGTTTTGTTCATCAGTTGTTTTCAAATAAACTTCTCTTAGCCATACTATTTGATCAAAATGTTTATCAAACATTTTGAAATAATAATACCTGTTTGAATAGTTTTTGCAGCTACTCAAGCAGATGCAGTTAAAATCCAAGCTTCAATTAAATAGAATAAGGATGGAAGAGTCTGAGACAACGTGATTTGATTAATTGATTCTGATTCTTTCCCCTAGATCCTCATAAGAAATAGAAATTTGGAGGGTCAAGATGAATATCAACTTAGGGGTATATATATTCGGTTACACAAAGGAAGTTGAAAGTGATGGGGTCCTCAGGTGAGTGTACTCTCTGGGCATCCTCTCCAGTACAGCAGCTGCTTCCCCCATAATATTCCTCCTACAGTAGCTATATAGTTTTCATCAGGACCCGCTCAAATTCCTTATGGGTAGTTCCTGCTTATGATGCTGTTAGAACTGATTGGGGGATGCTTTTATAAGGGGCAGTTGCTGCACATTGGTTGTTGTTTAATTTTATGCACACACATCCTTGAGCCCTGTAGTGTAAAACAAAAAGCTACAACCGAAAGGTAAGGAAAAAGGGAAAGAAGAAGTGAGTCTCACACCAACAGCAATCACTTCACGTGAGAACTACCATAATCCTGTTAGAATTTTCAGGTGTGAGTACAGCATGAGAAGAGCCATGTGATGCGCTACTTTGGGAAGGAGGAAAAATACAAAATTATAGGACTTGTCTGTATTCCTTCCACAGTGCTAGCCAAATAAGTGAAAACCTGAGCCAGGTGTGCCACAGTCTAGGGAGAATACAGGTCTCTATAGATCCCCAGTGCCTGCCTTTCTACGCAGACTTTCTTTGATTTTCAGTGGGTTGTTTAAAAGTCATGCTAATGCCATTGTGCCAAGAAAATCAGCAAAACCATTTCAAAGGATGTTTGACAAGGGCTGACTCAGTAAGCCAGTCTTTTTGGTGTGATTTATGGAATCAAACCAGGAATCTTTAAACCTGATGATATGAATGATATCTTTGTATTCATGAAAAGGTCCAGATCCATGACATATCCATGTCATAAAGTATGTCTTTCATTTTTTTTTCTTCAAAATATCATGACTTGCTGAATATGATATTATTTTTCAGTTTTAAAAGTTCTGAAGTAGCAGAAACATACTACATGATGTATGCTGTCAATTACAGAACACAAAATCAACAGCTATAGGGTCCAAAGTCACGTATAACCTATGAAAAGAGGGTCTGTAAACTAAAAGTTCAAGAATGTGACCTAATTACTAATCAAAAAAGGCTGAGAGTGATCATAGATGTTAGTAATAAATATTGGAATGTTTCCACTATGTTTAATGATCACATTTTGTGTTAAGAAAAATGTTTCTAAACCTTGTTATTGTATTGAAAATAATGAGTTATTTCTTCTCCGATACAAATTTACTAATAGAAGGAAATGGCTGAAAATCAATGCTCCTTTCAAAAGCCAAGTTACTCTTTACAGAACCTGCTTCCTCTGAAGGTGAAGTTGCTTTATCAGTTCATAGATACAATGTGATAATGCTGTAACAAGTAAAAGAACTAGTGCATTTAGTGGTAACCATGGAAAACCGTTCAAACATACCAGTACATCCACTACGTTCAAACAATAAAAAAATATGTATTTAGGGAAAGGTGAATAACTACACCATCCTTATCAGAATCAAAGCAAAATCCATACTTTTCTCAGTATCTCATTACAATGACACTGTAGCAGAGATAGTGAAGGTAGATATTCAACCCAATTCTTAATAGTCAATTCTGATCTCTCATATACCATTTCCTTACTTGTGCAACTCATTAACTGCAATGGATTTTACAGTGATGACAATGAGATCAGGATCTCACTTACTAAAACAAAAATCCAAAGTGATGAAAGCCAAAAAATGCAATTTAAGTGGCACCAAATTGCAGCCACAAATCTGTTGAATTAGCAAGGTGTGAAGAAAATGAATCCTATGTTTTCTTGAGGATATTTGGCTGCCTTTCATTGGCAACAGATACTGAGTCTATTTTATTCTGTTCCATGTGTCTTTATAGTAACCACACACCTGGATCTGCTTCTCAATGCAAGATAACAGTTGGAACTGGTTAATAGAAAAAGGAACAGATTTTAAAAAGAAAAATATCATCCTAGTTTAGATACCAATTTTAGAAAAAGGGTAAATCACTGTCCCTTTTTATCTCTGCTGACAGTAAAAAGAGTCAAGAGAAGAAGTGCAAAGGTAGACAAACATATCTTATATTTCTGATCGTTGAAATGGATCCCATCCCTTCCCAGCCCCATCTTCACTGATTACTTCCTCATGCTCCTTTCTTTGTCTTGTTATGGTTAGCATTCTTTTCCATTGTGATCACATGAGTAAGATTTATTAGTTACACTTATTATTTGTAATTTAACAGAAAGTCTCAATGATCAGCAGTTAGCTATAAATTGATAAATGCTCTAAAATGATAAAACATATTTTTCACCTTTTATTTAATGTCAAATAACACTTTAATTACATATAACATAGAGATCCCAAAACTAAACAGACAAGAATGTCCAAAGAAATGGTAATTTGCATTAATACAACTGAAGTATTAGTTATGTTGCTGTGTATAAAGCATGGGTTTAATTTTAACTGCAGTTAGATACACTGTGAGGTGAGTTTTCTGTGGGTTTTTGTTTTGTTTCTTTAAACGAAAAGGAAAAATAGGGATATTTCTCACTTCACTAGGTATTTCTCAGAGGTCAGAGGACCTCAGAATCAAGGATTAGTGTAAATTAACTGAGCCAAAGTTGGAAAAACAGTTACAGGTTAGCCATCTGAGCTGATCCCAACCTTGCTAAATTAAAGCAAACAAACAAACAAAACTGAAGACAGTGGATTTCCATTGCTTTATACAGGTGAGTTTGGTCTCAAGTGCCCATTGCCTCATTGGTATCACAGTATGTTAGAGCTTAATGCCTGTACACAGAGATTAGAAAACACTAGCGTTCTCTTTCACTTCACAGAAACATAAAACGTCATTTCAGATGGAGGGTCAATGGGAAATCAAGCCTGAAAGGCCAGCAGCAAGAGAAATAGATGGCAGCAGAAAGTAGAAGAAAGCAGCTTGCCCCAGCCAGAGATGTTGATACTCTTGCTCCTCTGCTGTCCCTTTTTTGTTATCTGACATGCTACCTTCTGCTATCTTACTATCATTACGACTATCCTTCTTTTTACCCAAAATAATCTGTGGGTTATCTGAGGATGGGAAAGATCTACTTTTCTCTGAACGCTGGTACTAAAAAAGTGTGGATCACCCCAGAGAAGGTTACGGTAAGGATAGGTTAGGATAAGGAAGAAGAAAATGAAGGAGCCAGATTTTTTGTTAGTTCTGACAAGAAAGAGCTTTCTGTGGTCACTGAGCATGGCGCAGTCACACTAAACAAAGTATGATATTCCTGAATTTTTGTTCCTAAGTGTACTAACATGTATGTCTACACAGGATGACAATTACTTTTACCTGTAAACAATACAGAACGCTGTAGTTTGTTGTGATTACAATTATAACTCTGAACCACTGCTGATGGAATTTCCAAAGTAAGCAGGTTTTATTCTTCCTCCATGTTCATGTGGGCCTGATTTCCTCAGATGCTGACATTTTATAAATGTCATAGTTTATGAGGAAATAATAAAACTCCAGATAACACTACACAACACTGTGACCTTTAGCTGAGGGACTGCTATAAGTTCTTAAGTAAGCTCAGTAAAGAAATTTGAGGTGAAAATTCAGGTTCTAGTAAGTAATTGAGGACTTCAAAGGTCACAGATTTAGCAGAAATTCTGTATGTGAGTCAGTCAGCAATACTTCTGTTTTTTTTAAACCTGTTGCTTTTAAACCTTCCTGATTTATTTTACAAATGACCTGCTTCAGCTACACATTATAAGCTGCTTTGATTAAAAACTTGGAATTTTCATTATCTGGAACTGAATTTGCTTACAGTGACCAGTCTAATCAAACCTAAAGGCATTCCCACTATTAACATTATTGCTTAGGAAGTAGATTTGTGGATGTGTTTCCACAACACTGTTTCTGGCAGATAATCTCAACAGGTACAGGTTTCCATTTAATGAGCCTTTCCCAAAACACAGTTAGAGAAAAATGTGTTTTGTTCATATTTAAAAAAGACTGAGAACTGTTTTGAAGACATTTAAGTGCTATCATAGCTTGAATAGGAGTCTTGAAATCTGAGGAGTTCCCCAATACAAGGAATATCTATTGCTCTTTCCACAAGAAAGGATCCAACAGTTTAATTATGGGTCTCCAAAGGGGGGCTTCATCCACTTCCCCTCTCCAAAACAGGGAGAAAAAACCCAAAAGTCTCCTCCATGCTCAGAGTTTTATTTAATTTTGGCAAATGTGTCATTTGGACATTCTGTCTGCTGACAGCGCTCAAGCCTACCACATCTACTAAGGGCCTGTGCGTGTGTATCTCAGAAGAATTACACAGATGTTTATTCCCTAGACTTCAAGAATTGATCAGGGGGATCCAGTTCAGTTTATATTGCCTAAAAAAATGGAACTGAACTGGACAAAGAATGGCAACCTAGTTAAATTTGCTAAGACAACAGACATTATCATTGTCATAAACCATATCTCATTGCTCAAATTACATCTGAAGCTGCATGAAATGTGAATCTATAACAATCAGAAGGAGCACAGCTAGAAGCCACCCAAGCATTTGCTACTTAAGCCAAAAATGAGTATGTGCATAAAAAAACAACAAGAAACAAAAATTAATATTTTTAAGCATGTAGGTACTTGAGAAAGTATATTTTTCAAGTAAGTCAATGAAGTGCAGACATTATAAGTGCAGTGATAATACTATAGAGGGAGAAATAGTCACTGTTTTTCTGTGTTCTGCATTTGAAATAAAAGGAGGAAGAACTAGACATCCCTTGTGATGCTGTGGGAACAGAAACTTTGCTATAGGTAGCACAAGAGACATGAGACAGCTTCTTACAAAATTAAGTATTAATAATACTGGGAAAAAATCAGGGAAGATATCCAATGTGAATGAGGTATGTTTGTTGCAACAACATAAAATTTCATAGAGACTGGTGATATTGGAAAATGTGGATGACAGGTTACTGTTACAGGAAAATTTTAATTGGTTGTTCAAATGGTCTTAAAGCTACAACTAATGTTTTTATACTCCTGGGAAGAGAAAACTTAAGTTTTCTCTTTGGGATGGAATAATATAGAACAGGAAGTTTGAAACATACTCAGAAGCTATTGTGGATAATCACTTCAGCATGAGCTCATATGATAGTTGTATATCTTTAAATGTTACTGAAATTCTGAATATATATAAAAAGACAGATGTTTTCTTGCGTGTTGTGGCAGATGAGGTCATGCATTTCACTCATAAGAGAGAAGCAACAAAACACTTTATTAATATAACACAGCGAGTTAACAAAGTTCAATGGTAAATGCAACAGTGGTTTAACAAGATTTGATGGCAAGGTACACTTGGTTATTTCCTGCATAGAGGACAGGGTCAGATAAAACTGTTAGGAAGACCCTCTCATTGAGTCACATGGTTCACAGAGGAAGCACCTTGCTTTCAAAACTTCTCAGAGAGGAGTCTAGGTGTGGCTGGATCCAACCCTAGTCCCAGACTTGATCAACGGTTTATGTCTAAAGGACTATATATGCACAATCATTCTAAGATACCATCTTAGTGAAGCTTCAAAGTTTAGCATGCTATTAGTCACTTACCAAAGACCTGTTGTGGCAAGAAATCTCTCAACCTCAAGGAGTAACCATGAAGCATACCTACTCAAGGGGTGATCCTGCCACGCAACCTGCTGATGTGCAGGAGAGCTCAAAGGTCTCTTGGACTACTCACTATTTATGGGGTAAGATGACTGACTGACAATCATATTTAAAAACTGACTGCAAATGTTAATTTCTTCCAAATTTGGCTTGAGTCAAACAGTGACCAGCACTGTGGTTTGACAGGTGCATTGCCATAAATTAGTCCTTGCCTAGTGTGTTCTTATCCATCTTTCCCAAATCCACTATGACCAGATGCACGCATCACAACTGCCAGTGGTGGTTATCACTTGGGCAGGGTTACAGGAAAAGGTCAGATTGGGGCAAAGGGGACAAAGGGGAAGCCCACTATCACAACTGTAAAGACACCACCTTTACACTCCAATCAAGACTTCTAACAGATGCATCCCACACTTTCAGAAAAGAAAGTGGCAATACAGAATATAGTACAAAGAAGTAATTCACGTTTGTCTTAGTCTAAGGTTTAAGTAACTTGACTCAGCTCCTAAGGTATCTTGATCACAATTGCTGAAATTCCCCAAATTCCCACAACTGACAGGTGATGAAATTATTTTATCAAAGTTTGAAGCAAGAATTTTCTTACAAAGTCTGCCATCTATTAAATTACTACCATACCTGTACCATATAAAAATATGAGCACCTGCTAGAATGGTATGAATAGTGATACTCCTGACACATACACTTAAGAGTAATGTTTAAATAGTAGTCATTTTGTAATAGAAAAGGAAGCATTTGAGTAGTTTGGCACCCCTCCTACAATAGGCTATAAATGTTACTTTGGTGTGAGCACTGTGGATCTCTGAACTCTCAAAGTAGCACTGCATTTAGGTAAGATCTGGGAAGTCAGGTTTAAAATTAAAAAAAAAAAAAGAACTAAAAAATATTTCTAGGACACCTCTAGAAACATCTCAGTAGTAGGTTACTCGGTAGCTCCATACAGAATTTTTATTATGTTGGTGAATTAATGCATTCTCTAAATATTGCAAATAATAAAAAAAACCAACCAAAAAACCAACCAGTTGTTTCATTATAACTGTCTCTGAATCACAGTATCACTATTTTGTTAAACCATGTATTACAAAATACCACAAAACCATCAAACTTGCCACCTTCTTGAGTCACAACAATAGTCTCCTAATACCTGAACTGCAGAAAGAAATTTCTTTAAAACTTCTAACTGTGCTAAAAGTTCTTCTAAGTAATTCTCCATTCAAATTTTATGAATATCAATTTGTTTGAGCTCACACTTTCAAATATATTAAATCTTCTTGATTTTTTTGTCAAAAGCCTGGGTTCAAGCTTAGAGGGCTTTTGCATGTCACTGCTGAGTGTATGCCAGGAAAATGACATATCATTATATTGTAGTCCTCAACTACCTATATGTATAATTTATTTTAGAATAAAAGATTCATCGGAAACTGCTAAAACTCAGAGTACATGAAATCATAGGTTTTTCCTATTAATAATGGGAACTCTTGCACTCACATAGAATAATTTGAGAGGAAAAGGCCTATTTTGTATCCAGATATAACTTTGTCTCTCCCTTATATCTTGAAAAAGAAATTTGCTGTTACAGAGTTACTTATTTTTAGATGTCAAATCCACAAAAAGTAATAATTATTATGCAATAAACAACATTGCTACAGATAAATTATGTTTTGCCAATGTAAACATGCATTTTTTTAAATTTAACATGATGAAAGACAGCATGAGATTTATCTCTACAGATTTTGCAGTGTGATTAATTCATAATAACCTTTAATACTCTTCAGCAAAAATCTGTTAAAAATTAATCATACTGTCATAGTAAAGAATATTTTGAACACACATTGCACGTCTAACACCAATTTATATCTTCATATTTTCTACAACAGTATTTTGCACTTATATTGCACCTCCTACAAAAATAAAATTTAGAAGACTTCACATACACTGCTGAAGTCAAGTTCATAAAACAACTGTGACTGAATGCAGTAATTGCTGGGTATTAGAAATAAGTAAGACATCAGATTTCATGTGTAGAGCTTCATGTGGAAAATACTAATTAGAAGTTATTAGGAACTTAATCTGAGGGTTGTTTTGGAAAGGTCAGTCAAAACTATTTCAAAAAAGAAATGGAAAGAATATGAATGTCTCTCCTCTTCCCTCTTCCATCATTAAACACATTATGAGAGATGATTAAGCAAAGTGTTTGAAATCCTGCAACTAGTTGGTCACTTAGTCTGTGCAGCAGAAGGTTAAAGACTGTTCTGAATTAGATTGAGCCATCTAATGAAATACTCAGATGAAGGTTTCGTGCAGTGGGAGTCTTGTTCTTTAAAAATCCTCAGGCAGTGATGTAAATACGCTTATATTTACTATGCTCCATTACCACTGCATTCAGGTATACCACAGTCTTTTTATTTATTTGTAAACCTTGTGCAAACTCAGTAATTCCAATATAAAGGATTGTATACAACAGACCTTGGTTCTGGACAAATAAATGCACCAGTTCAAGCCCTTAAACAACAACACAGAAAATCTAAGTGCATGCTCTGTGAAATAACGAATGCACATTTCCACTAGAATTATATATGAAAAAGAGAAATTATGAAAAGTTACAAAATTGGAATAAAATAATAACAGAACTTTTTTCAAATGATGATTAAGCATCCTGCTTTTTGCAGGAATTGTTCACTAACTCTTTGCAACCTGCTTATGGGAATATTCTAAAGATCACAGTTCTCTCAGTGCCATCCACCAAGTCATACATATTGCAAGATCGGCAAGCAGTAATACAAGTGTCCTCCTTCAGGTCTATTTCTAGTTGGCCATGCACGGATTTACAACATGAAATCTAGCTTAATTTTTATTTATTTATACTATTGGAACTTTGTTAGTATCAGCTGTGATACTTCTCAGAGCAAAATCATTACACCAAGAGAGGTTAAGACCCACCACTGAAACATTAAATACCTGGAGAATCTTCCGTAAATCAGTAAAAATTTTCTTTCCTGCACTACCCTTCATGTAAACATTTACAATGCGCCACTAAAGGGATTCTGAATAGACAGTGTATAAAGGTGAAGCTTCCCACAATAGCTTTTTAAGGTTTACCTCTTTATCCACAACCACCTAGAGATAGAGGATGCTACATTGCCATGTACAGGTACCTTACAGGAAGATGAACACTTTAGCCATAGGGTCACATTCTCCATTTTCACTGTTCTTCCAAGGCAAAGTATTTTTGTTCATTCAAATCACTATTTCTCCCTAGTACACTTCCATCTGTCCATCTCATTTTCTTCATATGCCTGCCCAGCACTTCTCCAGAAATAGGAGTTGCTCTTTCATTTGGCTACTGTCTTGCACTTTGGGAATTTTCTCCTGAGCTGTCTTTGATTTTTGCAAAGTTTTCTTTTTACCATGAACAGAAGTCTTGAAATCATATTACTGTCCCAAAGTGAATAACGAGGACCTTTTGAAAAAGGGCTTCCAAAAGTTCTCTCTCTCTGTCATTCTCATGTGTCTGTCACAAATCAGCAACCATTTGCTGGGTAGAAGTTGTAATCAACTATTAGTAGAGCTGACTGAAAGAGCACACATACCTATGAGATACATAGTATCCTACATCCTACTAAAAAGAGCATTTTAGATAGGAATTGCTTTGTTCTTTAGTACTAACAGTTAACAGTGGATTGCTCCTACAGCTTCTTGGCAGCTGTTAACCTTGGTTTTATTTTTAATTGATGACTTACAAGGCACATAATTCAAATTAAGACGTAATATTCTTATATTTAAATGTCTAACAAGTACCAGAGGCCCATTAGACTGTGCAGTAATCCAGTTTATGACTTAACACAACCAAGTGCTGAATTGCATTCTTTCCTCAGTGGATAAGGAAGATGGTAAAGAAGGAGAGCAGGGCTGTAGCTGAATTTCCATTTCAGCTACCTGGGAGTCAAAATGAAGCTCAGATTCACACTTCTTAGAGAAGGAATACTTAATTTTTCAGTCTGCTTGTATAACTTGTGGTGTTTACCTTGCTCTCCATCATTTTCCTTTGTCCAGTTCCATAGTGCATTAATAAGTCAGTCTGTCACCTTATTCAGTTTATTTATCAGATACCTACTAATTTGATAGCTTCACCTACAGGAAGCAGAGTGAAGTTTTACATTGCAGTGCCCTGAAGGTAACAGGTATTGTAGGTGGAAAAACTGAGTATTTTGTTAACATGAACATGAGCAGGCAGAACAGAAGATGTGCAGGTGTGCTACTGGTTGGGAAAAAAAGCATTCTTGCTTATTGAGGAGGAATTATAAATGAAGAATAGTGGAACTGAATTTAACTACTTTGCTTTGAAGGGCAGATACTTGTAGTGCTCCAAAATTTAGGCCTAACAACTGCTTTGACCCACATTTTACCCCCAAAATAATCCTGAGAAAATAGATTTATAATATTCAGAGCGAAGTGAGATTCATATTTCATAAGTTCCCAAGGACATTTGGGAATATGTATAAAGTACTACTCATGTCAGGCAATCTCCACTGCTAGTCTTCATAGCTGAACTGAATGCTACTTCTGAAGATGTTGAGCCCTTCCAGCCATCTCAGTCACAAGTTCTGACAGAACGCTGGATAACAATGCTCTTTTTCTGTAGGTTAGGAATGATTTGTTCCAAAAGATGCCACAACATGATAGTCTATCGAAGAGAAAATAAATTTCAGTTATCAAGATACCACCTGTAATCTAAATAGCAATTAGTCACTCCAAAAAAGAACGGCTCGTCAGTCACAACCTTGGAGTTAGAAGTAAATTCAGAATGGTTTTGGTGAGGTCCAGCATGTCACTACATGGGAGGAGATTCTGAAGGGGGATGAGTGCACTCTATGGCCACTCATTTTAATTATAAGGTACTCATCCCCTCGAAAAACAAGAATCTTATTTCTCCGTAGAAAAGGCGGCAGGCTTTCAGTTAGCTTCAGGAATTATGATTTTATGTCATTAATGTTTTTATCTACATAGTTTAGGCTACTTACACACAAACCAATATATCACAGGTTTGACAATGCTCATATTGAGCAGACAGTCATACATTTTTTTTTTTAGTCAGATTAATGAGAGATTTTATGAAGGAAAGAACTCATTTGGGAATTATGTCTGAAACTGTATTGCAAAGTCTTGCCTATACAAGTACATTAAAGGTGATAAAATATTTAGAATTACTTTAATGAATCTATTCTTATCTCTAAAAGAAAAGAAAGGGAGGCAATTCATGCAGTTAGTGCTTAATGAAAAAGGTTTATGTGCTGATACATACTGTTTTGTTAACCTTCTTCTAGTTAATTCATTATGTATTATTGAAAAGCCTCTCACAGATGCAGTAAGACAGCTTCTCTTGTAAGCCAGGCAAAATACTTAACAGAGTATAGGTGCCTTGGGTTTATACTACTGTCAATATAAAGCATGTTTCTTCTTGTCATCTATGTATTCAAGATCTTATAGGTACAACCATTCATGACCCCCTTCTTCTATAGAAGAAGGAAAAAAAATATTTAAGGTTTCCTTAAAGGTCTCCCACCATTCCTTCCCTGAAATAGCCCAGCCTCTACTTCAAGAATCCAATGCTAATTGCAAAAGACATGACGCCTATTTTTAAGTTACTCCATCTGCTCATAAAACTTGGAAGTCCAATGAGTAAAAATACACCAAAAAACTGAAAGAGCATTTCACTGCACTTTTTGCCATTAGAGAGACTCAGTTTTGCTCGGATGGGCATTATCAGACCTCTTGATGATCATAGTTCTGTGTTTTTTTATTTTCATAGCCTTCTTACACTGTGCAAAATCTGCAGATAAAATAGAGGGCACATTGATTTAAGTGAGAGGATTTTTTCATTAGCTTTGGTGAAAGAATGAGAATTTTTTTCATTAGTTTCAGTGGCAGTGCTTTATTCTAAAGCAGATTTTACTGGAACAACTTCAGCCAAATTTACTTATATTTAACTGAGAAAAACTGGCAAAAATCTGGTTCTTTTCTCCCATTTGGCCCATTCTTTTTTAGCAATGTCTTTTCTGGTGTTGAAAAGCCATACATCCTCTTTTTTTTTTAATTTTTAATATATTTACCTCCTATTTTTATTCAACTTCACCAGTGAAGCATAGTAGACTGGATTTTCGATCCAAACATTGCTGGATTCTCCTATATGAATATGAATTACTATTGAATTTTTCTAGTAGTATCAGATACAATGTGGCAGAAAGGTCTTAATGGTAATGAAAACCAGATTTTTCACATGAGGGCAAAGCATGCTATATCATTAAAGCAAGGGACTGAGAGTTAAATGATCTGGGTCATCAAGCAGCTGTGGGCAAATCGTTTAGAACAGCCTTCCCTAACTTTTGTTAAATCAGCCAATTTAGATTTCACAAATGCAACATCCATGAAAATCAGGTCACTCATCTAAAGTGCTCATATCTGAGTTTATCACACATGCTTTATGAGATAAGTGTTAAAGTCTCTGTGGCATTTTTTCTCCCTATCTAAGATTAAAAATGCTTTGGTTCTTTCACAAAGGTGTATAATACGGCTTCACTAATTAATTTAATGTACCACTAATACTAAATAATTAAACCTCTTAAAGATCCACAGATGAAAGCTGCTAATGAAACACTATCATTAAGAAGCTGGTGCTAAGAAACATGCAAGTCATGGTAGCAATAGTAAGTAGATCTAATGAGGTCACAATGTACCTCTTTCACTTTCTCATTGGGTATAATAATCCATTTGGATTGGAAAAATAATGGTAACAGACATTTCTTCTTTTATGATTATAAGCAAAAAGTGTGAAAAGATACTGTCCATCCTGTGGCTGCAAATTCTGACACTAAATGACTAACAAAATCCTTTTAGCAATTGCATCTCTGTCTGAAAGATAACATTAAAGGCTTAGAAAGATTAGAGAAGAAAATGATTTAGTGTTTAACATTATCCTCTGACCTCCTACATACAATGACTAACGTGTTTTTAGATTAGAGGGCATGTCCAGACAGGATGTGGAAAGGTTATATTTGAATGATGCAGCCTTTTTAATTGCTATTAGAGGAAGAGTCCATCTGAAAGATATTTCCTCTATCTTTTACACTGCTTGTCTCCCACAAATGTGTAGTTGTACAGAAAAAACTGTATTTCCTACCGATTTTTTGAATAGTCATGGAACTTTTTACCCAATTTGTGACTTTAAAAAAAAATAGCTAGAACTGCTGCCATCATAAAGAGTCTAGTTTTTGCAAGCTTTAAATTCAAAGCTGAACAATGAAGGTCCCCTCTTTTACTTTCAGTACTCCTCATTTAGCAAAGACCTCATCCATACCTTACAGATCAATCTGGTCTTAAGCAGGTTGTGCTCACGAGTCATCAGTGTAATTATGTCTGCTTATTTTACAAGTCCCCACAAAACTGAAGAATATCAAGGATGAACCAAGACAGTGGAAATGATGAACTTGATCAGAACTTCAGAACTGCATCTCATTTTGGAAAGCCTTTGAGGCACAGGCTGAAGGAGACACCAACCAGTTCACTTGCCCCACTCCCTCCCACTTCCCCCCCCCAACTGAACTGTCTTTGCTGCAGGGAAACCATTCCTCAATTTTATTACCAAAGAAGGAAATTAAAATTTTAGGCTTTGAAAACTGAAAAGGTTGCAGCCGCTACATTTTAGGCTAGAAATACTTTTTGAATGCTTACCAGTGCCTACTTTCCCAGGACATTAAAATCAAACCTTATTGTGTGAACTCTATTTCTTTTCACTTTGAAAAAAAACCCATAACTTTCTGTCAAACCAATTTGTTTTTATAAACAGATTCTGAACATCTAAAAGCTTTGTGATGTATTTAACACATCATGAAGGCACAGTGTTAACTGTTTACAGCAGTGTAGATGATTTTGCCGTTTACTTTCTAGATCATCACTTTCACAGAAAATTCACGAGTATTGCATTATGTAAAACTGCATTCAATAAAGCCATTTTTTTGCAATTTTTTTTCCTAATCTACATTGGTTTTAGTTAATGTAAAATCTGTAAAATAATGTCACATCATTAGTTATATTTCAATGTAATTAATTCAAATATCATATATAATTAGAAACTATAGAAGTGAAGCAGTATTATTCTCCCTGGCTGAGGTAGGTCAACTCTGTCCCAGCTGAGCCAGCGTAAATCTTCTGAGATACACTTTCTTGAGAAGTGCTATAGTCTACAGGGATCAGGTTTTTTTCCACAGTATCATGCAAAATTTAGCTATAACTACTGTATTTTACCATCTTATATAATGCAGAATTGGAAACCCATACCAGACAGTAGAAGGAAAATATGTCACTGTTTCATGATCCGTTATCTCGCATGGTGGACTGGATTCTCTGACAATTTAGCTATGTGATTTTATTTTAAAAGATGGTTGAATGCAAACGGTACTCTGAAAAAATGACATATCACCCATACGAAAAAAGCAGCTGACAAGAAAGAAGTCACTATAAAGTAGCAACTTTACTCATCTAGTAAAGTGCTACATCTGAAAGGTAAAGGCATCACTAAGACTTCAGCATCTAAATAGGTGAAAGCCATCCTGTTAAAATTGCAACAAGTAAGAGAAACTGAAATACTTTTGAACTTTAGAACCGTGATAGCTTTACAAAATGAATGAAGAAGTGGGTAATCCAGAAAAGTGTCTACTAGCCTTGGTAAGCAGAAAGAGGAGAAATTACATCAATATGATGACTTTATTTTTTCAGGTAATGTAATTCAGTACGTAGCAGTATCTAAGTTGTGCTGATGACCTTTCTTCCCATAAAGCACAGGTGAATGTGTTGCCATGTAACGTCTTTCACTACCAGAAGCACTATTAACAACTAATATGTATGCTGTTATCAGATACAATGTGCACAGACCTAAGGTAGATTAAAAGAATCCTTCTGTCAACAGTTCATGATCTGAGCATGCAAGGCATGGGCAACGCTGTTTTTTCCAGTCAGGGACTTGTTAGCCTTTTCTTTACATTATAAATATTCCTGAGTACCAACCAGCAACAGTTTCAGTACTGCCTAGAATACTCAGAGCTGATGTGTTGCACATGATAACCCGCTGTCATAAAAAACATACGAATTCCAGACAAGATAAAGTGCGGACATAGACTAAGAGCCCAGGAAGGTAAGGGTTGCACATCATTAGCAGACCCTGGTGGAGATTTTTGCAATTTTTTTTTTTTTTAGAATCCAAAGGCTAAGTTCAAATTTTTATTTATTTATTTATTTATTTATTTATTTATTTTTAAACTATAAACTTGCAGTAAACTTCTTTCATTTCTTGGTCAAAGTTTACAAGTAGAACCTTACATTACTTCTGGCACATGATCACAATATATGTGAGGACATAAGGGGACATTAGTGAAGAAGTGCAAATTCTGGGATTTTCAATCACTCGAATGGACTGCTGTCAGCTCTAATAGAGTATCAGTTAAAACCAACTGCTGCAAGTATAATTGAAAACATAAACTCAATGAAGAAGATCATTGTTGTGAAGAACTATTCTCCATAGCTCTTGTTAACTGATGGTATGCAAACATTCTGAAGGAAAACCAGGACATCCTTGAAATAATTCTACCTGTGACAAACTCCTACTATAGAAACAACTCAGTTATTCACTCAGAAATGCAGACTGATAGACTGGATCCCTGCATTACACATCTTTGACTCTGGTGTTCTCTTCTAGAGGTCAGTCAATAAACTTAAATGGAACAATAATTACATGACTGTTGAAAAGCCTACATTTTATTATTTTTCTTTAATTTACTTCATATGAATATAACATTCTGGTAATAAAAGTCATACCCCTGTTGAAAATCATACAATCAGAGGCTCAGACTCTACAATATACAGGAAAACCTGTGAATCCACATCATTGACTTCATTGTAGGGAAACAAAATATGTTGCAGTGCACAGGATCACTCATGTAGCCTACTTCCAGACAAACATCTGATACCACAGTGATAACAGGGATGTGACAGCCCAACAAGGCTACCTCTGGTTTCATCTAAAGAAATGAATAGAAGGTTGGCAGAAGGTATTTAGAAGATATTTTGATGTATCAAAGTGGATTTGATTCCATAATTAAAGGCTCAGCAAGCCCTTACATACTATCTTTTAGCAGTCAGTCTGCTGCAGCAGTTAATGGAACTGGTAAGGAAGGCAATTAACCAGCTTAAATATTAATGGAAATCATCCCTGAATTTTCAAGACACAATAATCATAACAAAGATGCTTCAAATGTTCAGTTATAGAAATCTCAAGATGACAATAACCAGATAGACAGAGTTGCCTTACAGTACAAATGCAAATCGCAAATGCACTTCTCTAGAAAATTCAATTATAAGAAAAAGATCAAAGTCTGAATTTAGGCATACCTTCCTTGATTGCAAAGATTGACTTTAACAAGAAAGTCCTGGAAATCTGAAGGCTACTACATTTGTTAATTCACCATATTTAGTATGTTTAGACAATGCAATAAATATCCAGCTATTTCCAGAACTTTCAAGCCTCCACAGTTACTTTGTAAATGGAAATAATGTAATGGAAGGTAATATTTGGAAATTTGTAACTTGACCAATAGCAAACAAGATGGCGTATACAGCTGTTCTGCCATAGGCAGTACCTACAAAAAAACAGGGCGGATGAAGTTATTCGCTTCAGGTGAAATTCATGATCTGATACAGGCTGCCTGAACTACCAAGAATACTGCTTTGGTTATGCAGTCATCTCTGGTTTCTCCTTATCTAAACATATATACAAGTTATAGGAAAAGGGAGATCATTTTTAAAGATGTTATTCCTGTTGGAACCTTGTTCACAGTGGCAACTACTCTGTTGATGCAATAGCTTCTATTTCATTATTTCTTTTAGAGGGATTGTCTGCAAAAGTCACAATGTCTTCAAATGGATCACAAAAAAAAAAAAAGACTACAGGATGGACCATCCCTCTCAATTTATAAACTCCCCCTCCAAACTCTCCATTCAGTAAAGGTTTGATAATCTTAGGTCAATGCTTAATATCCTAGCTCAAGCAAGATACAGCTTTTTGATAATCACTCCTTTCTACCCTCTCCTCATTGTGGATAGAAGTGAGTCCTTAAGAAATTATCACAGCTGAAATTTGTGAAGTTGGGTTCCACTCTGCTCTACAGAGCAAGAAAACCCCAAACCTCCAACCAAGGCTCATAAGTGCCTTATCTGCTTCTGCTTAACTGGTGCTTTGCAGCTGGTTAAAGAGTTTCATGATTTTTGTTTCATAAACAGATTGAGATGGAAGGGGGAACATGGAACAAGTTACATGTGTTTTCCCATTGTTGATCTCACTGGAAACACAATATTAGTTTGATTCAACTAATTGTAATGCAAGGCAGGAACAAGGCTTATGGCATAATGGCACTCTATTTTTGGAAATACAGTTTTATATAATCACAAACATTTGCAGAAAAGAGTGCTACAGGCTGCTTTTCCAGTTTTCTCTCAACTATAAAAATGTAGATGACCAGATATCTTTCAAAGGCAATAATAAGATAATTACTTTTGTGTGTTGAGAGACTTAATTTAAGTATAACAAGCTGAAAAGCATGTCTCTTTCTAAATAAATATATTAAAAATAAAGCAATCTAATGAAAATAAATGTTTGTAGATGTTTTCAAAAATTGTCAGATTTTTATTGATATGTAGTATTTCTGTTCAAAGCAGCAGTTTGTTTATATCATTGGGATAAGAAAATATGAATTAATTAAAATGACATTTTTAAAGTATGTTCTATTTGTTTGTAATCTGATCCTGAAAGCATTATACCCTGTAGTGAAAAACACTAGATTACTAAAGATACAGCATCACATCCCGAATCAGCTGGAAAAAAAATGCTAGCAACCTGGTCAAAAGTCTCAAATTCAATTCCAAATTAAGTCCAGGAGTGGAAAACTTCAAAGTAGCTTTTAGTTAAGAGAACCCTCTATAATACACAAATATCAAGCTTTCATATTTCATGCTTCATTCTGACTTACAAAAGACTGTATACACTGCTGAATTTCTATATTCCAACTCACTCAGAAAACAATAATCAGATTTGTCATGGTTTGGGCTGAGTTGGTCAATGACAAGAGGACAGATGTTTTCCCCCACCTCTCACTCCAAGGAGAAGGAGAAGAGAAATAAAGAGATTTATGAGTTTAGGAAAAACTAAACTACTTTAATGAAATACTAATAATAAAATAAAAATGAAATAATCAAAAAGATACAATATATATAAATATATATAATCTCTACCATATCAAGCTCCCACACAGATGTCACTGGCAGGCACCGGGGAAGTTCCAGACTAGTCTCAGTGATGAATGGTAACTGGACTATGGAACATGCTGATCAGGATCAAAGGCAGACAAACTGACAGGGTCTTCCTCAGGCATCAATCATGAAAGAAAGACAGCCTTTGAAGAACTTCCCTTGATGAGGAGCCAACCTGACTCCTTTGATCCCTCAGTTTTTATACTGAGTATGGCAGATGGGATTGGACACCCTATTGGTCAGTTTGGGTCACCGGACCTGTCCACTCCTGCCCATAGGTGCAACCCCTCCAGGGGTAAAACACCAAGTCAGCTGACCCTGGTTGCCATATCAGCAAGTGTAAACAAGAGCCTCTCACTGAACAGAAAGTTGGCTCTGCTCCACCCCAAACCAGGACAACATTGTACCATTGAATTCCATAACTGCTTTACTCTATATTTCAGATATTTGCCATGCAACTTTTGACGTTTCAGGCATTATTGCCTTCTTTAAATCATCTGGTGACAAGAATATTTTCTTATAATCACTGCCTTTGTGGAGTTCAGTGTCTACTTCTCTTCCAGGAAAAAATGCCACCTCAATTAAGACACAAAACAAAACACCAGCGTACCTGCATTTACTTTTTAACAGACTTCTATAGACTTGTTGCCTCCCAGGACCCTTTCCCAGGGTCCTACAGAGATTGCTGAGACAGAGGCAAGATAGCTTGGAAATCCAGGTACTAACAAACGAAAAGACACAGGAAGTGAATGATAGACTATTAGACCTCTCCTGAAACTAGATGTGTATTGACACAAATATCATACTTAACATGCACTATATCGTCTCCTTTAAATTACTTTCACTTAAACCTCACTTCCTTTGGTAATGTTTCAATTGCCTTTTATTAAACTAGCCCTACAATTACTGTATGTTTTTAAAATAAGCACTTATGTTTTTTAGTATATTTAAGTTATACAGATACTTGGGGAAATGCACAATCATGCTGTTCTTGGGTATAGGATTTCAGGCAAAATGATTAAGATGACAGTAGAATCAGCTTCTTGAAAACAATCATGACAAATAAATTTGCCTTACAACAGCACTCCAGCCATTCAATTCAACTTCTGTACAGGGGAATGGTAGTATTCCGTATATTTTTTAACTTACTGCTGTGGTTTGTAATCCTATTCATTTTATTAAGACATCGCATACTTACAAGAAATGACAATCAATATAGGACAAGGAGTGGCAGCTTGTCTGTCCCCAACCTTTAAAACAAAACATTTTTCACTACAAAAGGAACCATGAGGCCCATTTTTTAAACACGGGTGTTACTGTTGGATGTTTTACAGCAATGCCTAGCAGACTCTGCACAATGACTTCATGTGGTAGTTTCTTAACCTTCACTAATACCTAAAGAGATATAAGTAAAACTGACCAAGTATGGTAAGGAATTTGCAAAGTGGAAATCAAACACAATTTTAAGTGTTGATTGCACCAAAACATCACTATGTTAGTGATGTGCCAGCCCTAGCATTGACAGTCACTTCCTGCAGTAAGTAACACTAAGTGCTTTCAAATCACCATACTTAATCAGCTTAACATCAAAATATGGTGTGTCAATTTCACAACAGCTACATCTCTCAGTATCCAAATACTTGTTAAGCACATCCAACAATCCTGACATGAAACAATTAGTTTCACACAATTAGAAGTATGTCTTTGAATTTCTTTCTTTTAAAAAAAAAACAAAACAACAAAACAAACCCAAGGAGAAAGGGGAAAGGGGAAACTGGTCAGATAGAAAGAAAAGGAAGACTGATTCTAAAAATCCTGTAATAAGGTATTGTGTGTTCTAAAGCAGTTTAGGACCTGCAAATTAAGATTCCTGTTCTGTTAGAAAAAGCTACCTGCATTTTTACTAACTTTGCTCACTTTGCTTAAGAGCTTCCTTTGCATTTTAACTTACTGAAGATACAAATATATAACTAAAGAGTTGATGGAATACTTACATGGGTATTGAACATCATATAGAAAGCTAAGCTTAAGGTGGAACTTCTACATGTAGGGGCCAGGTCATGAGACAGGGGATACTGACAAGTGAGACTGATGCCGGTTGTGGTTTGGGCTGGATTGGCCACTGAGACAAACGATAGATGGACTCACCAAACTCTGTCTCCAAGGACAGGAGGGAGAGAGAGAGAAAGAGACTTATGAGTTTAGAAGAAACTAAACTACTTTAATGAAAATATTAATAAAATAATAAAAATAAAATAATGGAATATATACAATATATACAACACCACATCAAGCTCCCAGGATGATGATCGCATCACCAGCAGGCACTGGGAAAGACCCAGACTAGACTCAGAAATGGACAGGAACTGGATTCAGGAATGCACAGATCTGGATCAAAGGCAGATGAACGGACAGAGTCCTCCTTGGACCTTAGGTCCATGGTGCTGTCCACACTGGACTAGAGGATCTGAGACCTAGACTGCTATATGTGTGTAGCATGCAAGTTTTCATCCTCAAACCAGGACATTAATGAATAAATTTTAGCTGGTACATCATTGAGTATTGGGGTTTTAGTCTCATGGCCACATAACTGGCCAGCTCTGGACTTGCATATTGCTAGAACACCCAAGTTGAAACAAAACCTATGCAGTTTCTCTGTGTCTTTCATAATCTATAGAGGGTGCTTCATGTTGTGCCACAAATTTTAGGACTGAAAAAAAATGAGATCCATGTGAAAAGAAATTTATTCTGATTAGACAATAAAAACCTTGATTTTCATATCTTTCTCTAAAGAAAGTTTTAAAATCATGATGATATAAAAACCGAAGTTCATAAATCTGGGTTCAGAATAATAATTTTCCTCGCAATGATCCACAGATAGTTGAAAAAAATTCTCATTTATTTCAACAAACTTTAAATTGGGCTTGAGTACATTTGTTGATAATAAACTCCTCTATATGTATTTCTATATATATGCATCTTCTTTATGTATATTTTTATATATTCAGAAGAATAAAGAGGTGGTAAATACTACTTTCTAGATTTTTTTCCCCATTCTTTTTCTCTCTTGTTAATCAATTTGCAGTGATCTGTTTTTGACTATGAAAACATCACCTTATTTTTCTCCAATGAAATTTTATTTCTGAATATGGTCTCACAAATCTGGAATGGGTAGAGAAAACTAGATGAATCACCAGTTCAAAATGCAAAAGACTCTCAGACATGCTAGAGCCTAATGAAGACCCCAAGTCTTAACAGGAACAGGATTTTTTTTGCCTTTCAGGAATTCTTTCACAAATTAAACACTCAAATCAATAGGTCACACAACTCTAGAGATTTTTTTTTTTCAAGTCTACTGCCTGTTTTATATTCCAACAACAGATAAAATAGTGTTTTTGCTTATGAGTTGGCAAAGCTCCTGGTATAACAGGAATATAAAAGCAAAACGTATACTCTTCCCCTGAGCACTGGGTTTTGCATAATGTGTTTTACATATTAAGCAATCCTGGCAAAGTGATTCTTTTAATCTCCCCACAAAATACAGGCTAGTGTTCCTGGCTGCCCCATGAGCAGTTCCATTAACATCACTGGAATTCTATATTAATAGATGGGTATAATTTGGAGCAGCTGATCAGAGTCTATTTTTATATGGAAAAACATCCCATATGTGCTAGTATTATGGAATCCTCCCCCCCAAAAAAATTAACCTTACACTGAAATCTTGAAATATTAGGTCAAACCAGCCAATAAAACTCTGATGGAGTAAGAATTCAAAGAGAAAGAGAAAGGATGCTCTTAAAACCACTTAGCGTCTTTATTTCATAATGCAGAAGTTCAACTCTACTTTGATTATGCATTCAAAACAGGCTGCCCAGGGAAGTGGTTGAGTCACCATGCCTGTAGGTGTTTAAGAGACATGCAGATGTGGTGCTGAGGGACATGGTTTAGTGATGGACTTGGCAGTGCTAGGTTAACCATTGGACTTGGTGATCTTAAAGGTCTTTTCCAACCTAAACAATTCCATGATTCTATGTGGTTCACTGATGCTAGTATATGTCCTATATTTCTACTCTGTATTAATGGAGTTCACATTCTGTGTATGTGGAGCAAGAAGCCAAATTTAAAACATAATTTTAGTCAGACACTTCATAAACAAAAGACAACATCCTTCCTAACCTGTGAGGTTGTGCTAGGAAGGAAAACACAAGCTCTTAAGGAAGAAAAGACAGAGGGGGGGGTACTATATGCTAATACTTCTAATTGCTGGATTAAGTAGTCATGCATAGACATTTGATTCCAGTTGTCAACAGCTGTCAGTTAAGGCACTTATAAATAATGCCATCAACAGCATAATCCTGCCCGTGTGACTGCTTTTAACACAATTGAATGCCATGTTCTGAACACTGTATTTCCTAAGAATGTTTTATTTTAAAATAACTTGATGTCTTCTAGTTTTGAAAAAGATATTTGGGAAGATTTTTCAGCAATTAACTTTTAAATTGTAGAAGCATGGAAATTAGACAGACGTCAGTAGAAAAATCAAGTGCTTTCTGGATTTGCTCAATGTATAATAAGATGAAGAAGAAAAACATTAGAAAACAAAGTAAGGCAAAGATCCAGCTCATTAGTACACACAGCAGCCTTGTACAGTAAGGGGGTGAAGCCTTTGTTGATGAAGTAATTTATTTCTAAGGACACATTTGAGTTTGCATTTCATAGATAGTAGGATTTAATAATAAGTGTATCTCCCAATAGCTACTTGAACATAATTCTGTCATTTTATCAACACGAGTGCCATGTTTTCATGTTCTAATTTGAAGGAATGTAACATTAACTTATTATTAACAAATAGTCTACATCAAGTTAATTAGACCTAATAGCTGAGTTAAGTGATGTGCACTGCCATTAGTATTTATGGCATCATGCAGTTACACTCTAATTCTACAGGCTATTAATTTGCCTGTAAACACTTTTTTTGGGGTACTCTGTGATTTTCTACTCTAATGCTAAGACATGGGTCATAGTTTCCTCAGGCGGCAGTGAGCGTAGTCAGTTTTAAGAAAGCTTTTTGCCCTCTCACACATGGCCTAGCATCGTTTAAGGACAGAGTCTGTATAATGACAACTTGTGCCATTTCAGAGATCTCCAACATCTCTCTAGTACATTGTTATTTCCATAACTTTCCAAGGGGTCCTATGAGGCTCCTCCAAACAGACATCCTCAATGCTACAGCAACAAGGGAAATTCCCCTGTAGGAAACCAGACTTTTCTGCCTAGTACAAGGAACTAGAACAAGAGCAGTGACTTTTCCTTTAACATTTATCATCTCTACTGACTTTAGGTAACTCTGTAGCAGTACACTATTTTGAAAAATTGTCCTCAGAAGCCAGACACATTCCAGGAGTTAATATTCAAAGCTTACAGAATTCAGAAGAAATGGAATGGAAAAAAATGAAGAGGCTAATGAGGTCTTGCATCTCCTGTTCTCACTAGCTACACAGAATTATAAGAAAACAAAAATAAAGCTCAGTATAATAAGAAGACACAGAATCAGAGAATACTTGAGGTTGGAAGAGATCTCTGAAGATCATCTTACCCAAACCCTGCTCAAGCATGGTCATCTTGATCAGGTTTTGTGTTGAATCTTACATGCTTTATATACAGTAAAGGCTTGACCCTGCAAACCTCTACACCTGCAAACCTGCTGAAGATTTTAGGATCTCTGCAGCAGGCTTCACCTAAGTTCATCTCATCTGACTGTTTCCTGAATGAGATAATTTTATAACACAAGTCAACACCAGAAGAGAGAACAACATGCTAAAAGAAGGAAAAAACAATTGTGCAAACCCATACATTGCTCTGCTAGTGCAAGCAAGATTGCCTTAACTACACAGCTCCCAAATGTCATCCTACTGATATTTTATCTTCTCTTGTAAAAATCTTGTGTTTTGTTAACAGACCAGAGGTGATGGGTCAGGCTTAGATGTATATTAAAAATCTCCATATGTTCATCACAGAATAAAATGCTAAAGCATAAAGACATTTCTGATCATCACTGTGCACACACATGCTACAGCAGACATGCCTAAAACACTACTGGCTGTTGTAAAGGGGGATTGAACAAGGATGTCTCAAAGTAATCAGAAACTATGGTAACCTGAAATAAATCATTACATGTCTTTGCTTCTAATTGCAACCATGGACTGACATAAAGACAGTATCGTACAGTGCCTATTGACTTATGCACTGTGGATTTCAGAACCTCAGATAAGCAGTGGCCAAAGATTCAGTTAGATGTTCTAGAATAGCTCCTCCTTACATCTGCTGTTATAAAGTTTTGGGCTTCTCACTTTCGAAACAACTCTGAAACAGGGTGCCTTCCTGTAAACTATGGCATCTTTTACCATCTATGTGAAAACATGCAAAATAACTAGTCTTTTTGAAGGATTAAATTTTTCTCATACAATGGCTTGCACAGCAACCCAAGCCTTACTGCAAAATTGCTTTCAGTCATGAAAGTTTTGATACTTACTTTCTAGCCTATCACAAGTGACTACAATTCAGGATTGCTGGTCTCCTCTCGTTTACAAATTCGAAGGGACAGCTTTCACAGACGTAAGTCTGATTTTCTGTTCTGAGGATATAGCAATGGTTAGGATTTATTTTGCAGTCAGGGTTACAAAAAGTGCCATTGTTTACATGTGATCTGCTACATTAACTGCAGTATGTATTCCTATAGGTCTATCTAAGAAAATTCCTACGGATAATGAGACCATTCATAAATTCCAGTTCTGTCCAGGTATCCTCAACTTTCAAGGGAAGGTTCTTGTTACATATTATTTCAGAAAATGTAATCTACCTACACATGAAATACCCAAGTCAGAGCCATATACAACAATTAAGCGATCTAAGGACAAACATAAATATTTAAAGTTACAATAAATAAGCAGATGTTTTTAGAATGTGTACTTAAATTTTCTTGTCATGGAGTCTCCACAAACTACAATGCTAAGAACAGAACCAGAACAAAGCTTGAAAGTCCAGTGTGATTTAATCTGGACAAGTGAGGATTTCTGCCTTTGAATTTTGATACAGTCTCGTGGTCATACCTAATTTACATCTACTTTTTATAGAATAAAGAGTTAGCTGAGTGTGATATGCCTACATAAATTTCTGATACAAAAAGGTCATTTAAGATGGCAAACATTTCTAAAACCTGTAAGGTAACAGAAAGTTGAATAACTGTTTAAAGGTTTAGATCGAAACTCAAAAATAACCTTTATTATACAAAGCTCCAGGAAATTTTCTTTGTGAGATTTAATGTTTAATGTTTAATTAAATTCATTAATTGAACCTAATGTTTAATGTTCATTAGGTTTACATTAAAATACTTGTGGCATGGCTCTCTGGACTTTTAAGTGATGTACATACATCAACACAGAAATCCACATCTTTTCTTAACAGCTTGTGGCTCAATTTTGTGCTGCAGATGTTATCAGACTGTTTTCCTAAATATTTAAGATTCTTTAGGACAGAAGGAACAATATAGCCTTTCTTTCTTTCTTTTTCAACTGCAGGGTTGATCCCTGCAGTTTAGCTTTCAATTGTGATCTTTTGTATTTTCAACAACTAAGGAATGGAGAAAATTTCTGTTTCATCTCTGTGCTTTTTCATCTCTATTTTCCTTTTGAAGTATAAAGAAAAAGTCCTGACAGCATAGTATGCTAATGGTTCATTACATCTCTAGGCTAGGAAATGCTATAGCTCCAGCTGTGAGGCATTATATGGGTCTGCTTATTCTCAAATTAATGGAAAGATGTTGTATGGGGAATCCTGCAACATTCACTTTCCTGTTCAATGTGTGAAAGCCACGTTATTGGCTACAGTGGCTATATTTACTCAGACTCATAAAATCATAGGATCATTTAGGTTGGAAAAGACCTTTAAGATCATCAAGCCCAACCGTCAACCTAACACTGCACAGTCCACCACTAAACTATGTCCCCAAGCACCACATCTACACGTCTTTTAAAAACCTCCAGGGATAATGACTCAATCACTTACCTGGGCAGCCTGTTCTAGTGCTTGATAACCCATTTGGTGAAGAGATTTTTCCTAATACCCAGTCTAAACCTTGCCTGGTGAAACTTGAGGCCATTTCCTCTCATCCTATCAATTGCTACTTGGGAGAAGAGGTTGACACTCACCTTGCCACAGCCTTCTTTCAAGTAGTTGTAAAGAGCTATAAGGTCACAGTCGAGCACCTCAATGTCTTTCTTGTACTGAGGGGCCCAAACCTGAACACAGTATTTGAGGTGCAGCCTCACCAGTGCTGAGTACAGGGGGCAATCACTTCCCTAGTCCTGCTGGCCACACTATTTCTGATACAAGCCAGGATGCTGTTGGCCTTCTTGACCACCTGGGCTCACTCCTGGCTCATATTCAGCTGGCTTCTGACCAATACCCCCAGGTCCTTTTCAGCCAGGCAGCTTTCCAGCCACTCTTCCTCAGGCCTGTAGTGTTGCATGTGGCTGTTGCGACCCAAGCGGTGGCCCTGGCACTTGGCCTTGGCACATCAATCCAGCCCATCCAGATTCCTCTGTAAAGCCTTCCTACCCTCAAGCAGATCCACACTCCCACCCAACTTGGTGTCGACTACAAAATTACCGAGGGTGCACTTAATCCCTTCATCCAGATCTTTAATAGATATTAAAAGAGAAAAGGCTCCAGTACTGAGCACTGGGGAAACCACTTGTGACTGGCAGCCAACTGGATTTAACTCCATTCACCACAACTCTTTGGACTTAGCCATCCAGCCAGTTTCATACACATCAGGACATACACAAATTTTCAAAAAGGAGTAGTACTAAATCCAATTTATGACTCTAGCAATAAGGAAAAGCATTCATGGAGAGGTCTGTGTTGCAAGTGGGACTATGTCTTACGTAGAAGGAATTTAGATAGCTTTGAACTACTGAGCTAATAGAAATAATATTCCCGTAACACCGCAGATTTCATCCACAACAGAAAAATTTTAGCCATTTTCATGAAACTCAAAATGACACTTTCCTGAAAATTTCTGAGAGTTCTAAAAATTTAGGCCCTCTAAATTCATGGCCTCTGGGCACAAATGAAGCTTAAAAAATTGCAAAATGAGAAGCAAGTGTTTCGAAGGGATCTAAAAATCACAGAAACCTTGTGTTCAATATAACAAGATATGAAAGAGCACCTCAGTATAAAATGGTTATTGTTGGACACCTCTTTGAACACACTTGTAGAACATTTTGTAACTTCAAGGTACTTTAGAAATGTTAGCATAATTGGTTATATGAGCCAACTGAATGTGATTGGGGGGGAAGGAGGGAAGGAAGGGATTTTTGCTGTGATTATGTGCCAATATCTGAGTAAGCCAGCCCCTTCAACATTTCCTGTTGCCATCTGAAGGATCAAAGAAGACTGACCAGCTTTACACTGGTAACAAGACATATGATGACACTAAAATTTATTTTGTCTCAGGAAGCTTAGAGGGCTCAAGGGACTGGCAAAGATATTTTGAATGTGAAGTCTTCAGCTTACTGTTTAAAATTCATAGGGAAAAACGTCAGTATCATGCAGGCACTCTTTGATAGTCTATGTGAAATGAATGGGTGTTGGCTATTGATTTATGATGGAAAACAGACAGTTTTCACTACTAAATATAACAGCCTGGTTACCACTAGTCCTGTAAGAATTTTAATAGAATTGACACAGGTTTAACGAGCTTTGAACTTGAAATTCAAAGAAAAAAACCCAAGCATACGCAATATTTTGATTTATATGATTTGAAAGAAAGTGTAACGGAAACGGTAAAATAAGAAATCTTAGCTTCTGTTTGAAGTAGTAGAACAAAATTTAGTGCACAACATTCACCAGAAAAGAATGATCTTGAAGCTGTAACAGTTGTGATTATCACCATTAGCCTTAAGCTGTAGAAAAAGAATGCTTTTGTAATGGAAGTAAAAGAATGTGATCTACTTGCCTTCCTGCCTAGTCACACCAGTCCATTATAAGTAGAAATGCTATGAAATAAATGAATCTCTGATTTAATGGCTCTTACGTACTATACCTACCACCTTTCTAAAAGAAATAAAAAAACCCTAAATACTGATATTACAGAAATGCTATTACCAAGTACTGACCTACAGTCTAGAATGGCATCAAGAACAAACAATACCAGAGCGAGTTACACTTCATTCTACCTTTGTGCATATTTTAACCATGTCATTATCTACGGTGAAAATTGCTGTAGCATGGCTATTCATCCATGAAGATGATGTGGACAAATAACAACCAAGACAAGAAGCAATAGGATAAGCTAAGCAATGAAAAAACCCATGGCATTTGATGGAGAAGATTATAAAAAGATAACAAGGTCATTTGTCAGTCAAGAAGGCTCATCAAGCTAAACACAAAAAACATATGCCTTCTGGCAGAACAAAGTCTCTCACATCTGAAGGTACAGTCCTCAAAATAGCTACACAGCTTCTGTTTAATACTAAAGTCTAGATAGAGGTATCTAAAATCCATCAAGTTACTTTTTCTCAATAGGCCTCTAAGATTTTCCTCCTAGGCTTGAAGAGATGTGCAACTATGGTGATATAGATGAACAGTTTCAAGAAAAATCACCATTCAATTAATAAATTTCATACGGATTAGCAGTTCTGATTGTTTTAAAAGCATTTAACGCTTGGTGCTTTGATTTATAAAAGACAGAAAAAATTAATGCCTCTTGTTACATTTCTTGAAAGGAAAGACACTGAATATTCATCTAGATGAAAGACAAGAAAGTGTGTTTTCAAGGAAACAACACTGCAGATGCAGTACACATAAAATCAAATAGATGTTGATCTATGTCTTGAAGAGATTTTCAAGGAACTTGAAGAAAAGTAAGTGATCTACTCCCAGTGGCAAACCCTAAGCATTTAATCCACCCTATGAGGGGCGGACAAGAATTGCAAGCAAAAAATGAAATAATAAAAAAAAAAATAATCCAATTCTACTCCTACGAAAAGCAAGACCATACTCTTTGGGACCGGGATTTTACTAAAATCAGACCCCAGAAAGGTGTATTTTGTTTTCTTTGTTTGGTTTTTCAGGAAAAGATAATAAAGACTTTCATTTAATATTATTTATTTGTCCCTAATATTCAGTTCCTTGATAATTAGAAGACAGTTTTCATCCCTCGTCAGGCAAAATACTATGTGGAAGCCTAATGATGCTAACCCCCAAAGCATCATTAGGTTACTTGATGGAGGATATGATTTATGTATGTTATAGAAGCATTTACTCCAGGGAACATTTTCAAATCAGCAAGAACAAAATTTTGTTTTCTGGTAAACAGAAATGTAATGACAGGCTATTAGTTTTGGGTGGCTGATGTTTGATTTCCTGGAGTTATAAAGACAGTCTGCTTTTGTTCTAATGGCATTATATATTTTTGTGATGGGGATAATTAATGACTGTGCAACTTAGGTCATTACTGTGCTAGCAAACACTGATCAGTTATACTCTTACATATTTTAGAGGGTAAAACAAATTCAACCGATATTTTCAGAAAGAAACAAGAAACTATATCTCAAATTCATGCATATTTGCAGGCCTTATACCAGAGCAAAAAAGAAGTTTTAATTCCCAGATCTGCTTAAGACATTTAGGTTCAGTTTTTCCTTTAGTCACAAAGAAGTGCAATCAGAGAAGTATTTAATTTCTAACAGAAAAATTTAATTTCTAACAAAAGGTTAAGGTAGAGAAGTGCATTTACTCACAGCTACTGCTGTAGAACAGTGCCATCATCTACAGAGTAGAACAGCATCCTGTGAAGTAGATTGACAGGATAAAGAAGTTCTTATGTACCGGAAGAAAGAGAAAACATAACACCCAAAGAAAAAAATGGGGAGTTTTTTGTTCTTTCGCCCTCCACCCTACCACTTGTAGTACCATTAGCTCTACTAAAGGGTTAAATCTAATGAAAGTAGAAATCTTCACTGAGTTCCCTTCTTTGTAAGGTCTGCTGAATAAGAAAAATATGCAGAAGCTTTCCCTAATGCAAGTTTTGTTTTGCTTAGCATGGAGTTAGACATTCTTCAGAATCAGCCACCCATCTACCACTATTCCAGGCATCTAATTTTTCAAATAATTTTACAAGCAAAATATTTCAATTCATAACCACAAAAAGAAAAACAAGACACACTTGCAGATAAACTAAGCTTGGGATACATTGACTAAAGGACAAATCAGTTCTAATGTGTGGTTTATCAAGTAATACAATCCATGAAAAAACAGCCTGTTCAAAGTGACTTGAGGTAGTCATTCAGTTAAAAGTTTGCTTGCTAGTGGAAAATAAATGAAAGAGAGAGTAGGCAAATGCAGGTGGAGTGAGAGATGATTTCATTAGATAGCATTCTTTAAGGATCTTATGAACCCTCTAGCATTGCATAAGTACAAGAAAACATGTCTATTCATAGCATTGCTGAGATACTGTGAAATATTCATTGTCTAACATACATACTAATGTGTGTACAAACACTTCAGGATAATTTAGTGTGAGTACAGATCTTAGAAACGTACGTCCTTCTCCCACTAGCATTATGTGGTTTGGAATTATTGCTGGTGATAAAACAAAGTATTATCGGATTGAAATTCTCTGAAGTTGTAAAATTAGTATTTCTTACTACTGGAGCTGACAGAGCCACGGGAAATATTTTTGTGAGATTTTTAGAAATACAGAGACTTGGCTGGGCTGTAGTACTAGTGTTATCCAATGGATAACTTCAGTTCTGTGAGAGAAGTACCAGAAATGCAAAAGACAGATCCATTACTTTTTTTAATGATGTCTTGAGGTTATTCCATCTTTAGGCCCTGAAGATGCAAAAAACATACACAGTTCTTGCCAATTATGAGTAGAATAAAGATGCCCAAACAGGAACATCTTATGGACATTTTCTCCTTAACTTGCTACTATGGAAGTTCTTCTGATATATGGAAGTGAAAGAGAACATATGCAAAATTTTGATGTGTCCTTTTTTACCAGGTCATGTAAGCAGAGCTAGAACTACTTCCTTCATCATGTAAGCTATGAATCACCCTTTTCATCTTTTATGACCCCAGAGATTTCTCCCTTCCCCTTGTGGGGCTGCTATACATTTGACAGTCTAAGTGATGCAAGGAGTTTCTAGTGCAGAAAGTAGCACTGTCAGCAGTTGAGGTTACAGAGGTACAAACAGCATAGTAGTATTAACAGTAAAATATTCAAGATGTGTAAAGCTCAGGGTAAAACACTTAAGTCCTTAAAGCTTCCCTATAGATTCCTCCTACCTTCTTTGGCTTCTGACTGTAATGTATCAAAATTCTTTGAGTTGCTTAAAAATCTCAGTGTAATGTGACTTAACAGATAGTAACCACTGAATACTTGTGTAAGACAAAATACACCTGCAGAATTTATTTTGAAAAAAAAAAAAAATAGAAATAGTGACACAATACTGGGGATAAATATTTTCTTTACAAAGCAGCACTTAAGCTGTAGAACAGAATTCAGATATATTTGCATTTGTTCATTTCACTCTGTCAAACTGATGTTAATAGAAGTAACCTTAAGGTACAAAGGAAATGAAATTGCTGAAGGTACCCAAAAGCATTTTTCTAACCTCAGGCTACTTTGGAAATAAGGTGCAGCTATATAGAGTTTTATTATGCAGTAATTACTTTAATTTACATTTTGGGTTGTTACAGGTAAAACCTGTTGCCAAATGCTTCTAATCCCTTGGGTCCAATTACTTCATGATAGTCATGCCAGTTAGTACTATATTTAGTTTTATTAGAAATATAATGCTCAAGGGTAAACCAGATACTTTCTGATTGTAGGAAAACTTGCAGACTATCTTTTTTTTTTTTTTTGGTGGGTTACTATGTGGGATGTTCAGTCCTCAATAAACAGCCTATCAGCTGTAGATTCCTTTCGAGCGGTCAAAAGTTTTGAGTAGCTCAAACTACTCTGAAGAAAAATCCCGAAGTTATTCCTTGAAAAGAAAAATCATTCCAGAACTAATAACTCCAAGTAGATGAGAGGATGGGTGGAAAGGTGAGAAGAAACTTGGTAGCATCAATCAAGGACAAAGTTAGGTATGTTCAAACCTTAGTGCAAGCTGAAACCACTGAAGAATTCACTGGACTTTTCAGATCAGCAAAATAGAGGAATGTTTGTCAGCAAAATAATTTTCAACATCACTATTGGCATGTCAACTTAGAAAACTTCTGCCATTAGACTCTGAACTTGCCATGCCCTACAATGTCAAGAGGTAAACGTCTGTAAACCGGAGGAAACTGTCATTGTATGACTTCTACTTTGTTCCATGGTGTGATGTGACAACATATTATAGAGAATCATTTCCACACTGTAGGCAAGTGAAATAAGTTTACAGACAAGTGAAATAAATTTACAGAACCAATTATACAAAGTCCCAGACGTCTACAGAAGTAGTGAAGTGTAAAGAATGCTAATATGTAATCTGAATAAACAATATCATCACACATTGCACTGAAATTCACAAGTACCTGAGGGGATGTCTGCCTAAAAGCTTTATGAACAATTACAAAAAGCTACTTACATATGCATTTCCCAACAAATAGCAAGGTTACACTATAGTGACTTTTTATTTCAAATTTCAAAGACTTTTGTAGTGAGCTACATTGCTGAGTATATTTCAGATGCATTTCCTTGGAGAGTAGATGTTTTGGTATCTAGATTAACAAAAGTGGAATACAGAGATTTGAACCTGGAAATCTCAGCTGTAACATAAATACTTTAAAACTCTTAAAAAAAAAAAAAAAGACTATCCTCAGTCTGCAAGAAATATTAATTCTATGTTATCCCATTTTAGCCACAGAAACTAAAAAGCATTTTTTTCTTTAGAAGTTACTGAGTTTTACATAACTTGATCGTTCATATGATAACGTGCTTTGCAAACTTGACATTCTAGCACTCATTCATACCACAGTAGGTCTAAATGAGGAGATCTGGCACCTGGCAAGTGGACATCAAGGATACCTCAAAACGTAATAACTTCTAATAACCAAGTCATCATTGCAAATCCAATGGAGGCAAAAGCAGAACATATTCAAGTACAAACAGTGGTTATGTGATTGTTTTAGATTTCTCTTATGGGAAAAAAAGAACAGGGTATATAAAATTTTTCAGATGTTATGAAAGTAATTCTGTAAAATAAATTGAAATCCTTTCAATTTTTTAAAAATATTCTTGTGTTACCTGGATTTGTAGACCTTTGACTAAAGAAAACACATGCCCAATTAAGACTTTTGAAGAATGTAGTAGAATAACAAAGAAGGATCAAATTAAATGGAAAGATATGAAAACCAGTAATATGGTTTTAAGGGGCATTATAAAGCATCCTGGCTGATCTTACCATCATGTTTTTTCAACTAGTGTAAAGCTGCTTCTTCCCCTAAAAGACTGTAACAGAAGCAGTTAATGTCTGATAAATATATGTTCAATTGCCTGACATATGAGCTGCAGGAAAGACAGCATCATTTTAAGTGGTCTGTGTTTTCTGAATGGATGACTTTAATTAGTTGTTCTATGTTACCATTGTTTTGTTCCCCAAAAAATCATTTAAAAGGCTTTTGAGGTCCTAAATATAATATCATACAAAGGTATCTAAGAGACAAATTCTTTCAACTCTTACTGGAATAGATCTTCAGGAGTTTGTTGGGTCTTTTTTTCTTTTTAGAATTCTTCCAAGATCACAAGAGGGCCAGAGATTGACTTTTTGACTTCATAGTAGCCTCACAGATCTTCAAGGCATAATGTGTGGCAATACAGGTTTTCATTAAATGTCAGCAAAACAAGCTTTGAGTAGTTGTATGCTTTCCTTTCCCCTTTTTCTTTTCAATGTCTAAAAAAAATTAAGTTTGGATAGACTTAGATATTGCAGTGGGGAGAGGGTTTGATGTGCATATATGTGAACAGAAACATACTTTCTTCATATATGGTGAAAACATATTTCTCTAAATATAGCCATATATCTAATGAGAAAAATTGCAATCTCTAGTTAATGAACCGTCTGCTTCAACCTTAAACATCATTCTTCCATCATAACAACAGACCTATAGAGGTTTTGATGTCTGCCTCCTAGGTCTTTAATACCAAATCTCATGTAGAGTAGCTTCTTTGGCTAAAATCAAAGAAAGGAAAAAATTACTGACTGTACCTCATCATGTATTTCAGTAATAGCCTGTGCCCAGAATTGCAGGAAAGCTTGGAAGTAAATACCTGGAGACTTTTCACATAATGTGAACAAAACAAAACTCAGAGATTCTCTTGCTGTAACATGAGAGACAGACAGAAGAATAGTCTTTTCTCATTTCCTCCTGGATAAAAGCCAAAGCTAATTTATTCCTTGAGTTCACTCAGCCACTGTGGTTCAGACGATAACTATTTTCTTAACCAGACACAACAGGTTCAGCTAATAAGATAGGTCCTTAGTAGAAGGTTCGATAAGGACACACAGAAGGATTACCTTTTACATTCAAATGATTACACTTGTGCATTGTTATCCAAATACTAAAATCACCTCTTCATTTTCTTTTACCCTTCAGATTTGGAATCTTTTGACTTTCGTAAGTTTCATTCATAACCAGGTAACTGTCATGGTGATCTCAAATTTTCTTCATATCATTATCACATTTCATAACAGCAAAAGATCCAGAACTCTTCCAAGATTCTCTCCAGTCATAAAGAAGAGGAATTGAAGGTGGAGTTTCTAGTCTCATCATAAGACAAGAAATTGATTGTTTTCTACCAAATAATCACAGATTAGTGTGCATGCTTGGGACTGGTTCATCACCAGATGAGCATTTAAAATCTTATGCAAAAAAAAAAGGTTAGAATTAAAACTTCATGAAACTTGCAGGACTTACCATAATAGTGTGAAATACATGCAGACAACAGTATCTTTCTGTGCTATATACTGTACTCTATTATACCAGACTGCCTTTTCAGGGTAGAAATCAGCCACTGTAACAATTCACATTTCAGAAGGAATTCATAAGACAAAATAGCTTTTTCTAGGAACGAGCAGGTTCCTGATGTCTTTTAAGGAAACAGACTGCAGATGGAACAGGAATTCTTCTGGTCAGTAGCTATGTTATCATTTCTGACTTAATCAGGTATAAATAGAGAGGAAAAAAAAGTAATAAAGAAGTTCAGGTTTTCCTCCAAACTTGATCCAGTTCTCACAGAAACAAACGGAAATGTGACAAGGTGCTATCATTTGCAAGAATAGCCCATGAGATCAAGAAATATCTAAAAATCATGCTCTTAAGAAGCAGCCTGACTGCTATGGTATTTCCTGGAGGGTTCCTACATATAATACAACAAATGCAAGTTATCATTGTCCATCCACTTTGGAGCATGGCATTCAGTGACATGCAAACTCACAATTTATGATGCCTCAGGCACATTATTAAAATACTGTTTACATGGAACTTAATTGAGGGAGAAGATACACATATCTTGTGTGGGCTTGATGCACAAAACTGAATTTTAGCCTTAGCAAAAGTGAGTCTTTTTTTTTTTTTTGTGGGAGAAAGACACTTAGTTTCTCATATGCAATTTATCTAATTTCCTTTAAAAGAGCAGAGGGGGAAGATCCCCACACAGGTCTCCCTTTCCACCCAACACTCCCTCAAGCTCATGATTTCTTATAGATTCAAAGAAGACAGATCCCAGATTCCTTAAACACTAACAATTTAATCATGTGTTCATTTTTTTAGAGGTCCTCTTTAAAATTAAAACATAAGAATTGTTTTACGTCATTTAACTTTGCCCCTTAATCCTGTAATCTCAGGGTTTAACTAACTAATATCTCATGTCTCAAAATAGTGTTCTTAGTGTCCTCAAGAGGAACATCATTTTTGCACTTTGAAAATTATTGCATATACTAATTATTATCCATATCAAATCTTATTACCTCAGATTTACATCTTCAGCTGGTATGAACTGTTAAAATTCCTCTACTGAATATTGATAATATTGATAATTCACTTCAACACTGTTTCAGAAAACACACTAAAAAGCCTCAATAACAAGGTTCTGATCTATCTCATCAATATCCCTCTGCCTCAACTGAAGTAGTGGGATATGGTCTGGCAAGTAGCTTGGAATTAAGACCATCCCTCACCGGCTTTAAAAAAGACTAACAATACCTTAACAGAGAAGACAAGAAAATCTTCCTACCACCTCTGAAGTTATTTATTGTGAACTAGAGGCTAGAATTAGAATAGCAATAACAAGCAGAAGCTTTCTTTTATTTAGGAAAGCAAAAACCCTTACACCGCAGAGTTCTAATATACAAAGATGGTAAATTAAGAACCCTTTTTTAAAAATTGGTATTTTAGGTAGTAGAACTTCTTTGTAAATGCATACCTCACTTCAAAATCAAGGAAGAAGCAATAGAATTCATATTTTTCTCCTGTGTCCAAAGTATTTATGGTGGTTTATCATTGCATTGAAATAGACTATTTATATTTTAGAAATATCTTTTGAAGCTGAAAAGCAAGCATTATTATTATTATTATTACTGGATTCTTTCATCCCAAAACATTATACAAAACTATAAGTGAGAGAAGATCTGAGAGAAAATATGCCATTAATATTAAGCCTAAGTTCGGTCACTTTGGGTAAAGCAAGAGTTTATTGTCATGGGAGGATGGAAACCTCCTCTTGTTTTGTACAGGCCTTGTGTTTCTCTGCTTCCTATTGCTAAATAAGAGAACATCTTTTGTAAATATTGTGGAGTAGTAGAAGCAAGGCTGAGGAAACAAGTGAAGAGGTTTGAAATTCACAGAAGCATAAAGGAAAACCATATAAATAGATCATGATCTTGCTCTGGTACATCAGATATGATTCTTGTTGCGCTATTCTGCTCCACGCTACTTTAGAAAAGAAACAAACATTACTGTATCTGCAGTAAAATTTCATCCTACTTTGTAGTTTTTATGTTCTTTATAATAAGCATCAAATCATTGAATTCAAATCAGAAAACAGAATAGGCCAATTGAAGCCAGGATTTACTAGAAGCCTGACACCCTGTAAAGAACCCCAAATACAATTAAGTGCAGTGGGGATAACATGCTTGCTCTTTGCCACATTGTGCTGTAGAAACGCTGCAATCCTTGTCCCTTTCCTACTGAAAAAACAGCAATAGTTTTTATTTTCAAGGCTTGAAATAAAGTTTAAAAAGGAAGAGGAAGGGAAAGTTTTCATTTTTGAATGGTCACTGTGAATTCAAGATCTTCTAGCATCATTTCAGTTACCAAGGCAAGATAATTTATACTGAAAACATAATAAAAATATAATCTTGCCAACAATGGAAATATTCTGATGTTGCCATTGGAAACAATTTCAAAAGTCTTGTTCAATCACTGTGAGCTTTGATGGCAACAGGTATGAAATTTATCATTACCTGAAACTATATAATTGGTTCCCTTCTTAGATTAAAAAATATGAAGATGATCAAAGTATTTTTTCCTTCCTTCCTTCCTCCCTCTCAAGCACGCTAGCAATGAGAAACTGCTGATCAGCTTCCAGCCAGCTTTGGAGCAAACCCTGAATCTTTCTAGCCAAACACTTTAGAAATTTTAAAGAAAGATGAGAAACATTTTGAAATCTGAATGGTGTTCTTATACCTTTCCCCTGTATCTTAAGCATTTTATATATTGAGCACTATAGTAATATAGAATATATGACAATGTTTTATATTTTGGAGCTCAGAAAAATAGAGCTAAGCAACATTCAAAATTATCATTTTATTATAAAAATGAATCTAGATTAGAAAAAATTAAAGAAAATAAAGTAAAATCTTTTTTGAGAGGAAACAATTACATTTTGGTTCACCTGATGAAAGACAGTCATGGTTACTCTCTGCATAAGAGGAAGAAAAGCTAACAGCCATTTGCTCAGCTCCTCTGATGTGATCTAAGTAGTTTCAATTTGAAATAATTTCTCTATGGCTATCTTGAAAAGTTATGATCACTGAAAGAAAGTAGTAATAAATTATGAGAAATATGCAATCTTGTTAAAAAAACCCCCACAAATAGCTTAGCTTTTGTCTGAAGGGTAATGTAAAAGGTTTCAGTTTTACTTTGAATATTTTGGAGAAAATATAAAAATATTGGGTAAGCGAGAATGTAATGGAGGGGGAAGCAGCAAAGTGAATGTGCTATTCCTTTTACTTTTTATCCTTCTCCGGAATTCATCAGACGCAATTTTCAACAGTTCAATTTCCTTCTGCTCTGACTTCCCATGCGAAAAATTAAGTCATAAGGAAGATCATATTTATGGATTCCAAAGCTAAGATGATCCTTTTTATGGGGAATCCCTGTTTTCTTTTCTTTCCAGAGGTACTGGGTAAGTACAAGTAAGGAGATTCTGTACTGCAGTAGAAGGAGCAGAGGCATGCTAAGGATTTGGAACTGCACACTTTGGTCTTGATCATCCTCCTGCACAATGCCAAAGCAGAAACATATATTGCTCAGCTTACAGGTTTTCTGAGCTATGAAGAGCTGCAAAATACATTGATATTTGAACCTCCTGCATTTGAAATCAAAAAGCACGTCAAAGTCAATCAGCGGGGCTATAGAATCTGCACCTGTATCAGCCTGTTACATAGCTCTTTCAATAGTTCAAGGATGACTTTTTTTCCTTCCAGAAGCTGAATCTCCCCTTATCCCACCTACCGGAATAAGCTACACTTCAGGTAACACTTCTCCAAAACAGCAAAGTTCCCATGAACTTTACAAACATAAAAGGAAACTGAGAGCATCAGCAGAACAACTACTTATGACAGCCCTGTTATGTGGCTGTTTAGGATAGGAAGAAAGGAACACCTTATAATGTTTTAAAGAAGCTACCAGAGTCAAATATAAAAGGCACACTGTACAGGTAGAAAGCAACTAACATAAAATTTTACTTCGCTGAGGTAGTTTCAGTAACAGGTATCCTCAATTTCTTGGGTAGATGAAAATAAAGGTAATGAAATCTAATATCAGGACTCTTTCCTTCATAACTGCCAACTAAAAATACCTATGTGCTGCTAAGTAATAATTTATAAGAATGAATTTTGCAGCTGTTGTGAACATATTAAACAAAAAAAATTTGTATATGTTGTACTGCATAGCAGAATAGTGAAATCTCAGCTGCTATAAATTTGTTTAGTTCTACTGATTGTCAAGATTTTGATTTATACCAGCTGTATCTGTAATCTAAACAAGTTTGACTCAAGCAAGACATGCCAAAAACCCAGACAAGGTAGCTACTATATAGAAGGAAGATTCTCTTTTTTATTACAGATCAAAATTTGTTCCTCAAACTATTAATAGTAGTTTCCATATACTATGACAACAGAGAAAGAGGAAAGTCACCTAAGAAATTTTCATTGCAAGATTTACTTAACTCCAGAGTTATAATTGTTTTCTAAGGAAAAAAAAAAAATTAGTTACAAATTTAAAAGTTATTCACAGTTACAATAATGTCTTTTAACACCATTTGCACAAATTGAAATCAGGTAAATGTAAGGGCTTTGAGAATAGGCATAATCTTTCATTTCATAGCAATTAACTTGATATAGTTCTACCAATTTGGCCCGTAGCTTGCACTGAACTACAAAGTGAATTATCTAATCATGATCTGAATGTACTTTTTGTATTTTCTATTCTGAATTTTAAAGGGGGGAAAGGAGTGAATTTTTCTAGACAGTATGCTTTTTTAATCTTCAAAACCAATGTTTTTCTACTGCTTATTTTAATTATTCATCATCACACGTAATTTTACTGTGGTAGAAATTTAATACGGCACCTGACACACATTCCAATCAGTGTATATAACTGGTTTTAAATAACACTTTAGCTCAAATAGGAATTTAAAGTAATTTGTCATACTCATGAGAACAAAAATTTTGATAAAAACTATAGTATGGACAACACCACCTTGTAACTTCCAAATAATTGTTCGATAGCTATGTTTACACGAATCTCTCTCACCTCTAATGAACACTTAAAAGGAAGGCAATTTTAATTTTTTTTCTTAATATATCATGTATTACATTTTGTCACTTTAATATTTTTTTAAATGGCTACACTTTCAGAAAATACTCACATGCAAAGGAAACATTTCTCCCATCTACACAATTCAGACATTTTGTTCTAACTAGTAATCTAATGTGTCTTATAAAGCTACAGAAATTAAATCTCTGCTTCTCTTCTGTGCTATCTATTCCAGTGTTTCAATATCATCATCAATAGGAAGTTTTTCACAATTTTAACCTAGACATTTTTTGTCTTAACCAATTAGATCTATGATTTCCTGTCCTACCTGTCATGAATATAAGAGCTGACATTACTATCACACACAGATAACTGCTGCAGAAATATCTATGATATTGAAGATTTCCTCCTGCTATTATCTTCTTTGGGATAAACAAACTCAGTTCCCTCAATTTTGCGAGCAAAACAGAGCAAAAACCCCTGAACTTTAATCTAATTATTCTCATTTAATTGCTTAAATTTTCACCAACTAAACACAAAAATTGTGAAGAAAAAAACCGCCATTTTATTTAAGGAATATTTAAATACTAATTCCACTGTGTATCATATAAAAATAACAAATCTGTACACAACAATTTGGGGTCAATAAGAAATAGACTACAGTGCAACTGAAATCTGCCTGTGACTAAAGAAAGTGCTACAGAAATATAAAGCTAATGCTCCAAGTCTTCATGGATCTTACCACACATGAGGTCTGAATAGAATCACAGTTACAGATTCTTTTCAAACTATGAGTATTTCTGCACAGAATATTTGATCCCTTTTATTTAAATTTTCTCCTCTTACTGTATAAGCGATTGAGGCACCTAAAGACCCTCTTTACTTTACTTGAGCAGCTGATCAGATGCACAAAGAAAACATTTCCTCTTTTGTCAAGGTCCAAAGCAGCTTGTCACTAGCTAGACCGTTTATAATTTTGTGTTACTAATTGCTCATGCCATTGTCTATAGTTATTCTCTCTCAAACTCTCTTACAATCTACAATTAAACTTGTAAATTTTTTTCTCATACACTACTTAGACCTGGACAGTTTGTATACCTATAGCTATACAGGAACAGATTAGAATGATTGGGAATTGCGACCCTCCTTACAGCAACACGACAGACCCTCCCTAGCTAAATTGTCACCCCTATTCCAGGAAACAGATAAGCAGCTAGAGACCCTTCCTTTTATGTTCTCTGTCCTAATTCCAAATCTTACTCAGCAACCCTCCTCCCACACCCTGCCATCATTTATCACGTTCTTTCCCCTTTTCCTACAAACTCTGCTTAAAAAGCTGAGAGCTTTATGCTACTGTCGCACTGACTACCACTGCTCTATGGAAACATCCACAGTGGCAGCAATTCAGTTTTCACAGTGAAATAAACCATGGCTTAGGTGACAGCAGTCAGTCAAGCACCTTTGTGTCAGAAATCTAGTAGCAGAATCAAGTTTATTTTACTCAACAGACTACCATAAAGATTTCTAGCATCCGCCTGGAAATAGAGTTATCACAGTCAGAATCTAAATGTATTATTTGTAGAAAGAGCTGCGAAGAGTCATTTTTCAACACCTCCTTTTGAGGTATCAAATGTGATTTAACAGCAGGTGAACAAAGAGGGACATTATTCTTAAAATATAAATTATTCTGCAAACCCATCATCAAAAGTTGAGTTTCTGGTACTCACCCTTTAGCAGTTGGTTATCCATGTCTGAGAGCAAGTCAGGAGAGAAATTGTGAATGTGCTTGAAAACAGCACCATATTTCTCTTGCAAGACATCAATTCAGGTGTTAATTGCAATAAGATAGGACATTCAGAGGAGAAGAGCTCAGTCTGCACAAAGGTCCTTGGGTAGGAAAAACCATTAATTTGCATTGGAAAAATAAAACCACCTGTCATTCCTATGAGTAGCTTGTATGTGGATGATACTACTTGTGATTTCACTTGTTCGTGGGGGCCCATTAAATGAAATAAAATCACGTCATGGTTTCACTTGTGGTTACGTTTTTTAATGGAACTGGTCAATGAAATCAGCCTTTTTTGAACAGAAGTCTCACTATGAACTGAGCATTTAAAACCTAAAAACAGAACAGTGCTTTCTCACACCCCTGATGGATTTGGCTTGCTGAGACACAGCATTTTATTCCAGCTGTGAAACAGCATTCTAGAATGCCCAGTGCTTGGCCTGAAAGGCTGATTGAATCCAGGTGCAGACCATTAAAGACTAATGTGTATTGCTCTCTGCTTCTGCCTCTCCCCTCCTCCTGTTTTGGGTTTGGGTTTTGTTTTTTTTTTTTTTGTATCTTCCTAGATTATGCAAATTTCTTCCTTCCCCCTCACATATATGGCATTTTTTGATTCATGAATTCTGGTGTCTGAAAAGACATATAAAGAGAGCTATCACCCTTTTAATGATGGCAACTTTGACAAGCATGATATGGAACTATCATCCTCATTTCCAGTAGAGAGAGAGAGAGGCACATTACTGATGCCATCCTTAAGTAAAAACAGACAACCATTTAAAAAATGCAAGCAGCTGCATTTTAAGTGAGATTTGTGCATTACTAAGCAACATATTGTAATAAAGAAAAATATATTGTGCTACAGCAAGTAGTATGAAATACCTAAGAGACCCATAAAGCATAATTAACAGGATATTGTGGATTTATAAATCTGTAATGACATAAATTTGCCATTCATAATTTAAATGAAACTGAACAGTTGTATTTTTCCAAAACTCGTCTTCACACACGCCATAATGACAGGCGAGTTGTTTCAACACCATGGTGAAACTTGGAACTTTTTCTGAATGCAGTTTTGAGTTAGTTAACATGAGGGCAACTCAGAAGAAATCTTTTGTTTGTGGTACATAGGTGAACAATAAAAATTAATAAATCAGGCTGGTAAAGAATACTGCTTATTGTAAAATGTTTAGCAATACAGTTTAGCAGTTTGGCTTCTTAAACTCGAGAAACTGAAGGGAGTTTTAACAAAAATTGAAAAAAAAAAAAAGTCTGATCTTGTCCATAGCAAGAAAGCCCATGGCAAACCAGGCTATGAATTAGTAATAGACTGACTAATTTCACTCATTTGGACAGCTGCAGCACAAGAATGCACTCCTGGTAAAAACTAAAAATATTTGCTAGGGCGTAGTGGGGATCATGCAGTGAATACTAAATTCACAGTTGGCTCTGTACAGCTTCTGCACAGACAAGCCTTCACTTTATCTGAAGTTCGAAAGTTACTCTAATTACTTGAAATGTCTTTCTCAATTTGTGCATCAGAACAGAAAACATAAAAATATGTTATCACATGATCTGCAGCATGTTCTAGCAAGAATATGTTCTACCTTGAAAAACATAAGCAAAAGTAGACTCAAAATTAAGAAGCTTTTTTTCATTGCCACTGAGTATATCCATCCATTGTGGATAGCATTTTCTCTCATATATCACCAAATCACACTGTTTCAAATTCACATCTTTCCACAAGCTCAGATAATGAGACATCTACAATCAAACTGTTTGACTACAAATGGACCTGTGCCAATTCACATTGGGGAAGAGTCTACCTTGTCTCCTCTTTATTCTTTTATTTACTTATTTCTGACCTATATCAAGACCTTTTTGTTTAGTAAGTACTTTATGTGCTTTGATATGGGTTTTGCACACACTAAACATGTTGAGAATGAACTATTCAACTGGAACTATCCAATTGATTAGATGCAGTGTGAAAGGTTTTTAATTAAAATATATGTTTTGCCAGGATATGAGAAGAACAGATTGCACTCACCAAGAGAACTTTCCATGCCTCTTAAATTACAGATCATTTAATTTATAAATGACACAAAGGGAAAGGAAGCGCTAGAACCTAGCTTTAATCTTCCTTGTATCGTGCAAAAAATTACTAAGAGATGACAGGTTATTAATAATTTTTTCCCTTTTTTTATCTTATAAATTTTTGCAGGGTAAATATAACTTATCCAAGTAGCTTCATTTCCCAGCAGACTGGAAGATTTCTCTTCTTGACAGCATCCCCTTCTTTCTTGGCAAATAGTCAGGGCTTTCTACAATTTCCGTTGTGAGCTTCTCCAGATGTTGAACAAAAGTAGTAAATGTTCTTGACAGGGGTTACATTGTAATTTATAATTCTTAGTAGCTGAAGGGGTTTTGCTTCAGTAGCACACATTGAACTTCAGACTCAGTAAACTGGACTAAATATATTTGTCATATAAAATGCTGGTTTAGCTGCATAGCTTTGAAGAATCTGAGACTTCTCATTCCAGCTGTACAATACCCGCTTGTGAGTTGATGTCCACTTTCATTAGGAGACTAAGCCTTTTTTCAATGTCATCAGGTTGATGGATGAGGAAAGACTGTCAGATAGATAATTCCAGAAGATCAAAGAGGAAAGGGACAGGTGGCCAAATTCTGAAGCAAAGGAAGAGGAAGATCAAGGATCTCCAAGACACAGCCCCAGCAATCCAGAAAACTGATATTGATTCAATTAGGAATTATGTTATTTTTCGGACTCAATACAAACAAAGAAAAACAATATTTCATAGTCATGTGGAACTATTAAAATGAAACAACTCACAATGATAGTTACCATCCCAGAATCAGCTTAGATGAGAGAAGAACAATGAGCATTACACTTCCCATGTCAGAAACAGAGCTTTTAGGGAAAAAAAATAAAATTACTAATATCAGTTTCTAAGAAGAAAAAGCAAATTGCCACAAAACTCTCATTCTGGAATTACCAAGAATGCCATATGATAGGATAGAAAAGAATACCAGTTACTCTAAATTTACAGTGAATCATTAGAATTGCCTCACTAAAATTATGTCAGTTATGTATATATTGTAAGTGTTAAGGAAGGGAATAAATAAAATGAGAAAAAATTTTTAAAGAAAATTTAACAGAATTGTAGTAAAACAGACTAATTGGAATTATTCGGTCATAGAAATAAATTGAGGGTTTATGACTACCAATATTAAAGTAAACCGATTGTCACTTCAGGAGTTGTCATTTTTCAAAATGTTGTTTTTTAAATCATCTTCACAAGTATTTTGGATCTTGTGTGATACAACATACGTGTGGGATTTACATATTAGTCTAGATTAAATAAAATCATTTGTATGTTTCTTTGGAACTACAGGGCTGTGAAATCGATGTTTCTGAAACATATCTCTTATCATTAACTCTACTGTGATCCAAATAAAAGAAAATGGGTATTTGGTACAGGAAATTAAACTAGTGTTAGATGGGTAGCTTCAAAGTTAAACTACAGCACAACATGGTTTTTCTAATATATGTATCTATAAAGTTTAAAAATTCAAGAAAAAAAAAAACATATAAGGAAGAAGGTGGACCCTAGGTCCAGTGCTGGGCTGACATATCATGAAAACCAAAACACAGAAACAGTATGATTGGGAAAGGCAGTTTTCCACATAAGTAGATGGGTGGTCTGGCCTTTCTGTACCAGGAATTCCTAGTCCCTGTAGCTGAACAAATGGGGACAAGCCTCAGGGAAAAGGTTCATGAGTTTTGTAGAAACATGAAACAACATCTGTACATATAATTAAGGTAAAGAACGTACAATGTTATGATCTAAACTCTTTGGAAAGTGCTGAAAATCTGCCAACTGTAAAGCAGAATGTAATGTATAAGCAATCAGGTTGTAAAGCAATTTAGAAATTCAAGAAGTGATGTAATTCTCATTATCATTCATGTAACAGAGGCAAGTAATAATGGTATCATGAGGCATGACTTTTTTATTAGCATAATTTTCTTCTTGATGCTACCATTATGGTTTTCTTATGTTGACAAATGACTGCTGCCCATTTCTACACCTGCTACCCTCTCCCTTAGACAAACCATTTTATGTTTCTGTTCTACTTAAAAAAACCCCCACTAACCCAAACAACCCTTTTCATTTTATTTCTGTTTAATTACTTTGGTTTTTTTATTCATTTGTGCCATGGTTATACGCGGTTACAGAAAGTTGAATTACTGTTATACGTTGATAATCAGGCAAAATTTTGTAAATGTAAACTTTGAGAAATATTAATTCTGATTTTTCCTAATCGTTCTGGATATATATTTACTACAATTGCATGGGATGTATTCTGAATTACAATTTCTGTATGGGAAAAATAACCTGGAAACAATTATTTTTTTTTAAATGAACTGCTGTTGTTAATGAGCAAAAACCCATTCAACTGTTAACGGGTACTGAAAAAAATTACACTGGAAAGTTCTATTTCTTCTTTTACTCATGAAGAGAAAGCAAACTCATGGAAAAAGACAATAAAAAGAAAAATAGTTTACCCTTTTATCCTCCCAAATCAATAGGCTAATCAAAAGAATCTTAAATTACATGACATTGGAATGCCCTACAGAAATGAGCTTCTCTAAGATCTATACTATCTTTACCAAGGACAAGATAACCTTAAACTGGGCATTAGATGTCGTGTACAAAATTGATTGTTTCTGTTTAAAGAAAATGTATTTAGGCTAAATGAACAGAAACCTATTGCAAAAGAGACAGTAAAATATGGCTTGGCTCTACCAAAAACATCTTTTAAACATTGAAATTAATGAACACAAACTTGATATAACATTCTTAAAGTTTTTTAAAAATAATATCGTCACACTAATTTCAAAAAGAAAAAAAAAACACAACTGAATCAAATGAGAAAGTAGTTTAATCTAAAAAAGAAGCTCCCTCCTCAAAAAACAGTAATGGAAAACCATCAACAGATTTGCTCTTATCTTGCAGAAAACGGCATTAATGGGAGGAGGGATTAATGAATCCAAGAAAACTCCTCTGAAGCTGACATGCATGCACCTAGTTGCTGCCAGATAGTATCAGAGCAAAACCAAGCACACCAAGATTTTAAGACTCCCTAATATAAACTTAGTTCAAGGGATGAAAATCTGAAATGTCAGTAAGGGTGCAGGGCCCAAAGTCCCTCTAACTTAAAATAGGAAATAGTCAATTCTGCTAATTCATGCATCAGTTTTGAAAGTAGGTTTCTATGTTATGTAGTAAAAGAACTACCCAAAGAAATTAAAACTTTATTGCGTGGGCGAGAGTCATTGGTTATTGGCTTGGATACAGCATATGGTGTACGTGTAGTTGTACATATAGTAATTTTATACCCAAGCTAGTGTCATCCTAATGCATTCTGCTCTGTCATGAAGTTTCTGGGCTACTCAGATACTCAACTGGGCAATACAGAAATGGTTTCAGTCATTTAGGCATGAGTCAGAAGAGAACTTGTGCAGGCACACTGCATTTCAAGTAGTAGCACGTGTATTTTGAAATATTTGACAGACAAAGTAAAAGAGGACATACATGAAAAGAGAGATAAAAACCAGGATATAATTCTGCCTCTAGATCTCCCAGAGAAAACACTCCATGACAGGGAGCTGCTTGAGGCACGAACCTGGAGCAAAGCAAACCTTGGAAATTGCATGCAAATTAGCAGTAGACAAGCAGCAGACAAGTTGAAGGTGCGTGAAAAGCCAGAGCTTCAGATCAGGACAAATTTAGCATCAGTTCATTCACCAGTAAATTTTCCACTGTTTCACTAGGCCAGTACTGCTTTCAGAGATCCCAACACAAGTTTGCAAGATTTTAACTAGTAAAAAAATTATTTGCAATTATATTAGTCTGATCACCATAACTGCCCCTAGCAAAGCCCATCTGCCTTCAAGGTACTTAGCAGAAAAAAAAAGTGAACACAACTGTCTATCCAGCACTGATGTAGAGAATGCTTTTCATACCTATCAGTATTTGCTGCTCAAGACTGATCAGCGTCTGTGTTCTTATGTTGGATGTTGTTTAGTTAAAAAGTAATTTCTGGAAGAAAAAAATCTATACGTTACAGTACTGGAAAGCAATGCACTTATCAGAGAACTGATAGACTGCAACAGCCTGGAATTGCTTCTAACATGCTACTTTTGCATAAAATGGAATATTATTGCATCACAGAATGTAGAATTGTTGAGGGCACTTAACAACAGGCAGCACAATCAGTGTTTCTTCAGTTTTTTCATTCATTTTGTCCTTTGCAGGTTTTTTCTGAAGGTATATAATCAAACACATTGTGATACCAGAGATGTGAAATAATGAACTAGCCACAAGTATTTAGTATTATAAAACATCAGCAAAATTATTTTCATTGTTTTTTGATGATTATAAGAGCATTATGGTACAAGTACTAAAAAGCAGTGTATAGATATTGTTGTTTGATTAAATAGCAGATTTGTGAGTTAGTTTGAATGTATATATTTTTCATAAATTTCAACTCTTCAAATTATTTTAAAGTTTCCTGACATCAGACACCAAGATGGGAGTACAACATCATTTTCCAACGGGATTAAAACACTGAAAAACCTTCTTTATTTCTTTTTTTTTTTTCCCCCTACTGTGTGCATTCTGGAAGGTTGGTAGAGCTGACTGACTAAAAGACAAAAACCATATCTAACCATCCTTATTGCTATCTCACCATCATTGGCAAAAACAATACCGAGATGCTAGGAGAGGAGAATTGCAGAAACAGTGTCACTCAGCTAAGTGTAAATTTGGGTTAAGCTTCAGGTTTTTGTGAAGTCTAAAGACAGCAACATTTTGGCTTCAGTGTGATCTGGACATCTACCTTCCTTCTGATCTAAAAATTGCACACATTGTGTCTACCTTTAGATATATCAAAGAAAAAAAAAAGACTTTTACCTTCAAAATCACAAATTGAATAGAATATATTCTCTGGCATATCTGTCATTCTAACAATGATGAAACTGGCTGCTCTGAAATCAGATATCATTTTGCTAGAAACTCAGCCAGCTGTTGTCTTACAAGAAGCAAAAATTGAGCTCTTAGCTGCCTACTGTCCAAAGGCCACTTGTTACTATGATGACTGTTTATCATCCCACCCTCTTCCACCCTCTTCTAACATTTTTTTAATGATATTGAACACTTAATAAATTTAAAAAAGAAACAAAAACCTGTGTGAAGAGTCCGCAGAGCCTGGTGCTGTCTTCCCTTGCCAGTAGCTTTGTAAAGAGTTTGACAGACATTTCAGATGTTCCTGCAGGAAACAGAAGGATGAAAGCATGGAGGATTTCTGTCTTTGTTTCCATATCTTGAAAGTACCTGAACAGCATCCCACACAGTAGAAAATGAAAAGGTTTAAAACCATGGCTGTTTGAAAATGCTCGCTCATGTAAACACAATGTGAGGGGAAATTCAGAATGAAAAAGTGAAGCACTGAAAAACAAGTAAAACATAACTTGCATTTAAAATATGCTTCAAAAATTAGGTAGGTACATGGATCTATTTCACAACAAAAAAGAACATGCTAATCCATATCAAAATGCAGTGCTGTTTTCTATAATATTGTGCCTCCTCAAAGACCTGACATTTGTACACAAGGGGAGCATTGCTCACTTCTACTGCTTCTTCTCAACTTTGCCAAAACCATTAACTAATAATAATGTACGATGTTATTTGATTTTCTGCAGACATAGAACTCAAATCAAAATCACATTGTTATTCCAAAATTATCTTCCCAATTGCAACTGGTATAATTATACTTTTGTATAAAATCACAAGCATCTACATCCTAATAGAAATCCTCTAGCCAGTCAACACACGGTCCAAAAAAGTTACTGTAAAAAAACCAAAGCAACACTACCCACAAAAAAAAAGCAGAACTTCGGGGAGACCCTTCAACAGAGGTTTTTTGTGTAAAGTACAGAGATACTGGATCACTGCCCAGTGGCCCTGCTTCCTCCACTGGTGCAGGTGGATACACTGGTATGGATGAAGTTCTTCCTGGCCAAACACATCAGAATCTGGTTAACTATCCCACTGTCTACTAAAAAGAGAGAGCTGGTACAGACCGGAAACCTAAATACTTTGTCTTCTATTGGACTTGCTCAAAAAAAATGACAGCTCTGTAAGCTGTATCTCTCTATATATGGTTTATTATAGAATTTCTACCTTTCACATACCAGCTTGCATTGGCCCCCAATAAAGGTGTCAGGTGAAGCAAACTAAATTCTTATTGCAGTAGCATATGAATGAACATATGAAGAAGGTAGTTGCTAATGATGCTTGATCTTTACAGTCCTGTTTCTGTTTTCCCATCCTCTTTTACAAACCTGAAATTGGTTTGATTCTTGTGCAGATGTTGTGGAAAGCTCTAGGCATTTTTTCTCATTGCAGCATAAATTTCCTTGATCCACTTGCAAAGGAGGTGGAAAAGTGGAAAATGCGTGGTGTCAAAGAGATTCTTTATTGCATTCTTGTAAATAGGCCAAAATCACACTTATTTCTTACAGAGACCAAACACTTAGTTCTTTGGCAAATATCAAAATATAAACCAAAAGAAAAACCTTAATGTATCATTTAGAACACTAGAAAGCATTACAGCATATTAGAAAGAGGCAGATTCCATTCTACCAAATTAAAGTACAAGAATAAGGAGTTTGAGAAGTGTTCTCAAAATGAGCAAGTTTTTCAGCTGGGTGAATTCCCCCCAAAATTTCACAGTCTTCATATTCTTAGAGATACCAAAAGAATGAAAGGCAAGAATAAAGTTTGTTTGGCAATCTGATATTGTTACAGATTAAGAATGTATAGGTTTAGGAAATCAGAACCATGCTAGTAGACAAACTAGGATTTGCAGCTATGATTTGCACCTGAAAGCTTTCTTGTTTAAACAGCATGTTAAGCAGAATTTTCTTTTTATGGCTGCTTCTTTCTTTATTGCATTCACAATGAAGCCTGTCAAGGGAAGCTCTACCTACAGGATTGTGCAAAAATGGTTGCTTTCTACCAGATAGATGAGTTGCCCCTATAAAGCTTTATGACAAATTCTCAGTAATTTCAGGTGGTGATTTTAAACTAGAAGTGAAGGGTTTTCTTGTGAAAATCTTCCTGATAAAACTATAGCAAGTGGAGAATTGGGTTTCATTTTCATATGCAATTAGAGTTTACCGGATCTGCAGTTTAAATAAATTTCTAACTCATAAATTGTGTCCATTTGGTTTAGAATTAGTAGAAACTCTTAGAAATATCTAAAAGCAAATCCTGTTTTCAAATCATTTATTAAGTAAATTCACAAGTGTGTTAAAGAAGACTTTCAAAGTGTCCATCGATACAGCCAGAAAATACTGTGAACTTCCAAAGGTAACATATAATTTAAAAATCAAATATTTTTTATGCTATGTTTTAAAGTACAGAAATATTCTAACAACCCAATGCAAAATGCAACTGAGTGTGATAATACTTTGAAATAAATGGTAGTCGCTAAAATTATTGGCAATTCTCACCATTCAGAAGATGTACAAAACATTCAGAGATCAAAGTTACATGAAAAGAAGAAAAAGCTACCTAAAAATTATTTTGGATGTGTGAAACTGTCATGGTTTAAGCCAAATTGGCCTACGACAGCGACAGATGCTCTTCCCCCACTTCTCGCTCCCAGGAGAAAAGGAGGAGAAATAAAGAGATTTATGAGTTTAGAAAGAACTAAACTACTTTAATGAAATATTAATAATAAAATAAAAAGGAAACAATGAAATAGATTCAATATATACAAACTGTATCGAGCTCCTAGGATGACATCCCCAGCAGGCACTGGGGAAGTCCCGGACAGAACCCAGCGATGCATGGGAACTGGATTCCAGCTCTGAAGTCAGGAACACATGGATCGGGAACAAAGGCAGATGAACAGACAGGGTCCTTTTTGGATGTCGGCCATTGAAAAAAGAGAGCTGACCCTTTGATCCCTCAGCTTTTATACTAAACATGGGGGAGATGGGATGGAATACCCCTATTGGTCAGTTTTGGGTCACCTGTCCTGTCCGCTCTGCCTTGCAGGTGGGACCCCTCTACGCTTTTCTGTTTCTGACCCTCCAATGGGGCAAATAACAAAATTAGCTGACCTTGGTTGTTATAGCAGTAAGTATAAGCAAGAGCCTCGCTGCATGCCATTCCTTGACATAAAGTACAAACGTTGGTCCTATCACTCTAAAAGCGAAGTTTTCTCCACAATATGCTGTTAATTTCAGAGAGTTAGAAGAGGTCTAGCTAAGATGTAAAATTACTGAACAGAAAGTTGGTTCTATTTTGCCTTAAACTGGGACAGAAACAGAGGATGTATAAGGGGATGATTACATCTTCTAAAAGTGACCTTAGAAGCACAAGCAATTTAGAAGTCCAGTACTTTTGTAGAAGCTTTTTTCTGCCTCCCTTCTCCCTATTGTAGTTTAATAAAGAACTTTAATACTAGCTTTTAGATGATAATACTAGCTTTAGATGAAACTCATGTTGCTCCAACTTTTTGAAACCTGTGATAAATTGAGTGTATTTAAAGAGAAAAATTCTAGGCAAAGCTTTCCTGCATTGAACAGGCATATTAGATAGATTTTCACTGTATCCGGAATATTGCATATTTCACACAATATTATTTATGGAAATAATGAATTGAAAAATCATCTGTGACTTCTGTGGACAAGTCCTGTGACTATTCATGCCTTTATGGCAATTTGTGACATGAACAAGTTAATTTTTCTTCCTGAAATGAGTCTGATAAATATAGGATGATAACAACCTTAATACAGGTAGGTTCTTTTTCCTTGTTCATATTGTTCAAGACAAATACTAGGAGAGCCAGCTATCCCTGCAGATTATCCCATTTTCCTATTTTTATTCTATTATTCTATTTTTAAATTATTAATAAATTCCATTAGGTTAAGCTTTTTTAAGTCATGACCACTAGCTGGCAGTACTGGACATGACTGAATGAGCACAAAAGTTTCAGTCCAGTTTCAAAAAGCCACTCTTCAAAAACTGGCAGAATAAACCCTTCTGGGAATTAGTTCAGCCTAAAGAGAAATTTTCCTGTTAGGCTGAGGTTAAAGGAATGGCTTTCGCTGCATTTTATGGGATCCCAGGTTATAACTTTAATTGTAGTTCTAGTGTAATGTAAGTTTGAACAACTTCTAAAACTGAATTCCAATCCTGAATTTCCGTCTCTTCAACAAACGTAAATAAAAAGTATGAAAGGTCAAGACCACAAGTTGTTTATATAAGATTACACTGAAAATATAAACTTAGAAAAAAAATACAGGTCTTCAAATATCTAGAACAGAAATTAATCAGCTGCTTCTACACAGATGATGAAACTACTCTTGTATTTGCTGCAGTAAATCATTATCCATGCTTCAGCTAGGCTGGGACAATGAATGCTATCCAACAGAGCCCTCAACAGCCAATTGATATAAATGCCTCAGGTCATAAATTATGGTAAAAACAACTAGTGAGGCCTATGGTCTTTATCACAGAGCATTCAATAGCACATATGGCATGCACTAAAAGCTAATTATAATTTCAGTGTTGTTACTGATTTCAATGAGAACAAAATTGCACTTAAGCACAAAAATCCAGTTGCCTATACTTTCAAGGGAATCTATATCACACTTTCTTAATTTTTCTATTGCCCACATTTTTTTTATTTGGTGGTGGTGTAACTTTTCAAAATGTACAACTTTATGTACCCAGTCAATTCACATAGATGAACCAACAGAAGCTTCTCCAATTGAAAAAATAATTAACCAAGCAGAAATCTCAAATGCCCATCACTGTCATAAATAAAACATTTTTAGTTCCAACACTTGAAAAGGGGCATAGACATATAAATTTAGTGAGAGCCCAAAATCACTTAGCATAATTCAAGTTGAAATTTCTTCTATATTACCACAGAGTCATGGTATACACAGTAACTAGCACAAGTCAGAAATGTCTGTCAAGATGAGAAGCATTGATAATGACCAGAGTGAGAAAGGTGAGACAAAACGCTGTTTCAGGCGGTTTTAGCTGCAGAAGCTTCAGACTAACAAATGGTACCTATAAAAAAAGGAAGAAAAAAAAGGGAAATTCTCCTAGCTTTTTTTCCCTTAACCTCTGTGTGTGTACATTTGTTACTTTTATCCTCTATTCTTCCCATGTAGGTGATGTTACTAAGCCTGGTATAATATTTAAATCAGTTTTCCTGTGCATGACCCTCATTGTAAGCCCTTAAAAGCCCATAAGCTCCAAATAACTGCCATTTCAAACAGGTACTTTAACACCTTAATATTTATTCCTTCACATCTAATGTAGTTTTCTTTCAAAATTATACTTTTCTGGTATCTTCAGCTTTACATCCTTATTTTTCTGGTCATACCTTTTTCATAGCTGAAATTTGGAAGCACTTTAATTATCACTTTCATCATTGTGACGCATTTGTAGAAACTGCAGCTGTGGCAGTCAACAGGCAGTGCTGCTGATTACAACACCATAAACCCAGCTGCAGAGAAGAATCCTGTTTTTATTGATGCAACTTGTGCTCTTGTTTGACTAATGGTAAAACTGGGAAACCATACGCAAGTTACATTCGGTTTGCGCTTCTGTAAGGCCACCAACTCCAACATCACTGTTACTCCTGATTTACACTCCTATAAATCAAACTGCAATCACAGTCTCGGAGTACCTTTTTGAGTCAAAAGCTGGCATTTCCACATAATTACTGTTCAAATAGAACTGCAGTTAATTTCCTACTTACTTTTCAAAATTCTTTGCATTGTAGTTTTCATTTCCACTGATTTCGCTATGTAATTACTTTTCAGTGGTTGCAACAGCAAACATGTTTTTTCCTTACTATCAAGGCAGCATTTGTTTTTTCAGTTACAGTAATTGCTTGTGTCACTGAGATCGTGAACAACAACCAGGGGCCAAAAAAAAACAAGAGGGAAAGAACCAGAAAAAATGATGCAAAAAAAAGTCAGTTCATAAACTGAGGTTTTGTAATTTTTTGTCCCTCAAAAAATGGCACCATAAGAGTAAAAATATCACATATCAAGTGAAACAAAAAATACTAAAAAGAATAAAATTAAAAGTTTCATAATTCTAATGACTTAAGGAGTTCATTTTGAGAGTGGAGAAAGCACAAGAGGAAGAAGGGGTGTTTTAACTGCAACAAATTTCCATAGCTGTTTATGTGGTAACTAATGAAAATGCCACTGTTGAGCCACAAGATTCACAGAGGCCTGAGAATTCCACAGAGGTGTCACAGAATTGATACACACACCCCTCTCCTTACCCCCCGAAAGAAGTATTTTGGGGGGATGTGTTTTAAAATGTATTTTTAAAGAAATTCAAGTTAGTCTAAGATTGATACTATGAGTGTGACTGAAACACACTGTAGAGAAGCTCTAATTGAAAGCAAGTTTTCAATTATTTACTTCAGGCACTGACAAACTGGTCAGGGCAACAAAAAACTCATTATGCACTAATTTATATTGCTACGCTCTGTGCTGCTGTAGTTACACTGATGTAGTCACCTCAGCTGAGAATTTGTACATTATACCGTGTCTTTTAACAGGGTCTTTATGTTTTAGGATTACGAGTGTAATCCTATCAAATTCAGTGCTGCCAATATGTAATCCTGATTAATTTTAGTGTTTCCTGAGAGTTGCACCAAATCAAAAGTAATCAGCAGAAGTCAAAATAAAGACCCTTCTCTGGATTTTAAGTCATAGATACATACTGAATACAAATTTCTGTATTATCAAGAATTCTGCTTCCACAAATTGAATACAATTTAGTGAAAAAAAAATAAAAGTGCCATAAAAATGAAGCAAATTATTTTTCCTCCTGAAGCAAGAAACCAAATGGTTCCACCTCAAGGACAAATCATCAAAACAGAAGAACGGGACGCAGTCAGTATTGCTTTACTGCATTTACAGTTAATGGATAAATGTAAGAACTAGGCATTACAGAAGCCCTTATCTTGATACTCTGCTAAATGCAAAAATGGGATTTCAGCACTTAAAAAGGGATTCAAAAAGGAATATAAACTCTTAAATCTAAAATTGCAAGCCCTTGTTCAGCTGCCACTAAAGCCTTAGAGATGTCTAAATTATTCAGTTCAGATATGTGCCTTAAATATCTTCTGATACCTAAAATTCTGCTACCAGGTATTCTTGGCAACCTTTAAATCTTGACATTGATCTATAACTCAGTTCTTAAGATTGGTGATATTCTATCAACCTGTCACACCGAGTTGCTCTAGAATTTGTATTTGCTCAAAAAATCACTTAAATTGCTAAAATCTTTCTCAGAAATACATAGCATGGGGATAGCAAGGAAAAGTAAGAAGAAAAGGAAAAAGCTGTTGCACACATCTATTCTGTAAAATAAATAATACTCAGAGTACCTTGGTTTAATTCATGCGTATGCCCAAGCATAGAAAAACACAGATCTCCAAGAAGAAGACTAGAGACTAGCATAAACTCATTAAGTTATTCTGCAAAAGTGACACTCTCCATCTTACTGTAAGAAAATTCAATAGTAGGAGTGACAGTAGGCAACTAAGAACATTTGTGATTCTTTTGCATAAGTAGGTTGAGCACTCATCTGTGAATGAGGACATTAAACAATTTACATTAAACATTTTACATTAAACAATCACTAAATAAAACACACAATAAGGTGGAATAGGAATGGAACCCTGCGACTTCCTTGTCAGGGAATGGTTTTAAACATTACGCTAGAAATTTAAACATATGATTGTACATTTCCTTTGTCTATATCTCAAGGAATCTTTTTATTTTCTTTTTCTTCTTCAGAGATATACAGTTCTAAGAGGGAAGAACTGCAGTTCAACTGATCTTGCATACTTCATAGAGGAGTTCCAAACATATTCCTTAAAAGACTTTCAAAGAACAAATTTGCTTTCAAGTGTCTACTTCAGGATATAGTTCAAGATTCTAAAAATTTGACACCCCCTGGTATGGGCCTGTAGCGTTGCCTGGAGTTGTTGTGACCGAAATGCAGGACCCGGCACTTGGCCCTATTGAACCGCATACAATTGGCCTTGGCCCATTGATCCAACCTGTCCAGGTCCCTCTGTAGAGCCTTCCTACCCTCAAGCAGATCAACACTCCACCTAGTTTGGTGTCGTCTGCAAACTTACTGAGGGTGCACTCAGTCCCCTCATCCAGATCATCGATAAAGATATTAAACAAGTGTGGCCCCAAAACTGAGCCCTGAGGGACTGGCCACCAACAAGATTTCACCCCATTAATCACAACTCTCTGGGCACAGTCATCCAGCCAGTTTTTTACCCAGTGAAGAGTACACTTGTCTATGCCATGGTTTGCCAGCTTCTCCAGGAGAATGCTGTGGGGGATGGTGTCAAAGGCCTTACCAAAGTCCAGGTAGACAACATCCACAGCATTCCCCCTAGATCCAGAAGGCGAGTCACATGGTCATGGAAAGAGATCAGGTTGGTTAAGCAAGACATCCCTCTCATAAACCCATGCTGGCTGGCCCTGATCCCTTGGATGCCCTGCACTTGCCGTGGGAGCTCACTCAATTCATCTTTCCCTCTGGCTCCCCTTTTTGGTCTCTTACTATCGCTGCTTGATGTATTGCTGTTCTCTGGAGATGAGTGGACTAGATAACAGATGCCTGAGATCACAGAGGGTGGTATTTAATTATCTAGGGGCAGAAGAGGTCATCATGCTAAAAAATTCCAAGTGTGCCCTGCTATGTTACATGCAGGCTTCTTTAACCAGAAAGAAGTATATGCACAAAACCTTTTAAATTGCTGGGCCTGTGCTTTCATCTTCCATCAATATGTTAAAGGCAGTAAACAAGTGATTATATAAATAGGTTATGGTGCATCTTAGTATATGGGGGTGAGTATATCTATAATCAATTTTATTTCAAGGATAGGCATACTTTTAAAAAACATCTTTCACATATGCCATGAAAACAAGAATCCTAAAGTTTCATACACTATGCAATTTGTCATTCTTAAGTTCTGAAAATCCAAAGCAGCTGTTATTTAAAAGATTAAACTGAAAGTTATTGTAGTGGCATGGGCAAAACACAAATGGGAACAAAAAATAGAAAAAAAATCTAGTTAAAACATAAACGAAGAACAATCGTATGCATCTGAGTTTCTATGAACTGATCAATGGATCCACTGTCTTTATTAAATAAGTCTTCTTGCTGGGAATATCGTTATGGCTTATTAAGCACCATCATTGCTATTTACAGACTGCAGACACCTGTCCACTGAGAACTGGACTGAGACCAGCTGGAAGAGTTATCCTCACGCAAATAAAGCTCCATATGTTCAAAGGGCTACATGAATGAACCCTGGCTAATAATTCCTCACAGTATCATCCTCAATTTGGAACATCATCGTCATAGGGTCACTGTAGAGCACAGGGATGGGAGTGAGACATAATGACACTCCCCACAGTGAGGAAAAAATAGCACTAAGGATAAGGAACTGATAACCTTGCAACTGTTCCTTTGAAGTTTGATGACCAACAGACTTCTGGTCAGTCAGGAAAATCTATGCATTACCTATCTCCACAGCATTTATTGTGATTTCTGGAAATGAACATTACTTCATTATTCTGAAGAAAATATCAGATTTGCATAGCTGCTAATAGTTTTAAGATGTTGTGGTTTTTTTCTCCCAAAAATAAATGCCTGTAGCTGTAGCTTTATCTTTTTCTATTTTCAACTATATTAATAGAGATAGCTACAGAATCTACTCAACATAGAAATGATTTTTTTAAATTTATATTTAAGTGCTAAGCAAGGTCTTTTAATCAGCCTAAATCCTTCCTGTCTCATGGGAACAATCTGCAGATTCTGATAAGAGGTAGCAAAGACAGTGTCTGACCAGCATAGAATATGCAGCTGTTTAGTACAAATAAATATATCACATTTTAAAATCTCAAGGACTTAATCATCATCAAGAGAGTTTCTGAGGGAAAAGATATGGAACCTGATACTGATTTCCCCCCCATCAAAAAATATAATAAGGCTCATTAGCATAAACAAATGGACAAATAATATTCATATTTTTGAAGGTAGGAGTTTACAAGAATTCACTAGGGAGGACTGCATCACAGTAAGTATATTACACACAATGTGCTAAAATAATAAATAAGATGAACATTAAACTATCAAGACAGATTTCTATGCTTGAAGAAATATACACTGCATCTAAAAATCAAGATTTTAAAATCAGCCCTAGGGTAGGAAAGACAATAATACTCTATAATAATTAGCAATTAACAATTAAGTCTAATTGCTTTCCATTGGAAATATTATGCTCATTTTTTCTAACAAAGATGGCACATGTATAACATTAACACAAGCATGATGATAAAGGGACAGTTTGATTTTCCACCATTCTGTAATTGAAAAAGTCTGAGCAAGCAGCCAAACCTTCCCCTAAAGGATAGCAGTGTTTCCATTCCTACAAGACATGATGGATCTCCTCTGTTGTACTAATTTTCATCACCTTGAAGATTTGGGCTACAGAAAAATCAAAGAGTAAAGCACAGTATTGACTCCAGTAAGATGATTACAAAAGGGAATTTTTTCACTGAATTCTCAATTCATCCATACCAGGCAAAAAGAAATTATCTGGCCCTCATGAATATCAAACCATTGTCTTTAATAAATACAAAAAATACATTGTGGAAAAATAGCAGAGTCCTGAAGAGAAGTTAGCATCTCAAAGGAACCTACAACTGCAACAGACCATTATTCAATACTGTGGATATCCGTGGAGTTCAGCACAAAGAAGAAGACCCTGTTGATGCATGTGGATGTGGAATAATAAAAAGAAAGCAATTGAAAGCAGCTGAGTAGACAACAAGAATCAAAGCCACCAGGAAACCACAAAGGGGGGAAAATGAAGAGGGATAAATAGTAGATGGACATTATCAAAGAACAGAGATGAGTAACACTGAAATTAGTAAAATGACAAATTAAAGAAGAAGGGAAGGTATTTAAAAAAGGAACTAGAATGAAATGTCCAAGAGAAAACAAGACACTAAGGGATGATGAGAAGTAACACCTTTATCAGCTAAGTGAAAAACAAAATTATAAAGCTCTCAATAAACATAACAATAATATAGAGAAAATAACAAATACATCTAAAATTAAAAAAAAATGAAGAAAGGAAGTCACAAATCAAGATATACTAGTTATTTCCAAGATTGTTTTCCATTCCAGGTAAAATTTAATTTTCCACTTCTCTTATGACTACATATTCATTTCATGTCTGTTTCAAAAAAATCAAAAATACACCAACTTATGCTGTATGTTCAAATTCCCTACTTTAAAAGATGACAATTAAGACTCAAAAGGGAATACTTCATAAATTATTGAATAATACAGCTGCTAGTAAACAACCTTTACTTCCTATCTCAATGTATTCTAAGACTCTAGTACCAATTAAACAAAATACTTAAGAACATACTCCCTATTAATTATACAAGGTAGACACCACTGTTGTCAGCTCTCCTTGAAAATGTAAGGATCTGAATGAAGAGAAAAAGCTGATCTGTGAACTCCAGATTTTACAATCCTAATTATTTTAAAGGTCATCATTACCTAGATTATAAGCTCTTTAGTGCAATGAACTTCCCTCACATGTACTTATGAACTAACCAAGAAGCTCTAAGAAGTGAGATGTTTTCAGGACACTGCTACAACACAAATTAAACAACATTGTTGTAAACACATCGGCAAAGAGCTGAAGACACAAAGCAGAAGAGAGATTAAGCAGAGAGAATAGACTTTAAGCCCCTTTCATTCCGGCTGTGGGGGCTGATTTTAGAACCGTGAATACTGCATTGTGAACACAGGGCTGAGCTGTGTTTTATTACACTTTAATTGGCTAATTATGATGTAATTAGATTAACACCAATGCAGTGGCTGTTTTGGGCTTGCAGCGCATCTCGGAGGCAGCAGGAAGGCAAGCACTGAGATGATGGTTTAGGACTGACACGATCATCAGGTGTTCAGTTGAATTTATTTCCCCTAAGTATCATGATTAGGTCAGTCAGCTTAGGTGATAATATGACATACAAATTCAAACTAATGGTTTTCTAATAAAATCAATCATAGAATAATTTGGGTTGGAAGGGACCTTTACAGCTCCCTTTACAGGAGCCCCGTCCAACCTGGCCTTGAATGTTTCCAGGGATGGGGCATTTACCACCTCTCTGGACAACCTGTGCCAGTGTTTCACCACCCTCAGAATAAAAGAAATTCTCTTCCTTATATCTAGTCAAAATCTACCCTCTTTTACTTTAAAACCATTACACCTTGTTATGTCACAAGAGGCCCTGCTAAAAAATGTGTCCGCATTTTTCCTGTAGGCCCCCTTTAAGTACTGGAAGGCCACAATAAATTCCCCCTGGAGCCTTCACTTCTTCAGGCTGGAAAAACTCCAACTCTCTCACCCACCGATCCACTTCTCTGATCATTTTTGTGGCCCTCTCTGGACTCGCTCCAACAGGTTCATGTCTTTTCTGTGCTAAGGGCTCCAGAGCTGGACGCAGTATTCCAGGTGGGGTCATATTCTTCACCTGACCCATATCCCTCAGGACCGTGAACTCGACCAGTGCATGATCACTACAGAACAGGCTGCCTCTAATCTTGATGTGACCAATTAGCTCACTTGCATTGGTAACCATAAGGTCCAGTATCACATTCCCTCTGGTAGGGCTGCCTATTACCTAGCTTAAGAAGTCATTCTCAATGCACTCCAGGAGTCTCCTGGATTGCCTTCAGCTCTCCATGCTACTTTTCCAACAGATGTTGGGGTGGTTGAAGTACCCCAGCGTCCTGTCTAAGAGTGTGATGCCTCCTGCAGCTGGAGTAAGAAGGCTTTGTCAGCAGTCTCATCTTGATTGGGCAGCCTGAAGTAGACACCGACCACAAGGCTCCCTTTGTTGCCTCAGTCTGTAATTCTTACCCATAAGCTGTCAGCTTGCTTGTGGCTATTCTTCAGAGACAGCTCTTCACACTCTATCAGATAGTTTCTTGATGTAGAGGGCAATGCCTCCAACCCTCCTTCCTCGCCTGTCCCTTCTGAACAGCCTGTAGCCATCAATAGCCACACTCCAGTCATCGGATTTGTCCTACCAAGTTTCAGAAATGGCAACTAGGTCATAGCTTTCTAGCAGCACAGCGGCTTCCAGTTCCTCCTGTTTGTTATGAGTGCTACATATATTGGTTTAGAGGCACTTCAGCTGGGATATCAGCTGTGTCACCTTCTTAGAGGAACTCGCCTTAATTCCTTTCAGCTATTTCACTGGTGTGTTCCTCTTGGGTCCTGTTATACCCTGTCTCCTGTTACCCCTGGTTCATCTCTGTAGGACTTCAAGTGTGCTGCACTGTAGCCAGCACGTCTCAGAGCAACAGGCTGGGGAGTCTCATTAGCATCCCGTCCCTTTAACTGTTGCCTGTCATCCCACAGCTTGTCATGGGCAGGCCTGATATTGGCCCCCTCACCCTTCAAGCCTCTGTCAATGAGCCCCACTAGCTTGCAAGGAAAGATGCTCTTTCCCCTTTCAGAAAAGTGAATCCCATATGATGCCAGCAAGCCTGGTGCCACATAGGCCATTGCATTTTGAAAAAAACAAAATTGTGGCAGTGCAATCAGCCACGGGGCCAATGTATTAATAGGCTGGGCCCGTCTGTTTCTTCCGGTGTCACTGCCTGCAACTAGAAGGAGAGAGGAAAAAAAATAACCTGTGCTCCAGATTCCCTTACCAGCCATCCCAAAGCCCTGAAGTCTCTTTTGATTGCCCTTGGACTACACATTGTGGCTTCATCACCACCCACATGGAAGAGCAGTAACAGGTAACAGTCTGAGGGCTGTACCAGGCTAGGAAGTTTCCTAGTGTTGTCCTTAACCCAGGTCGCAGTGAGGCAAGCAGACTTCCCTAAGAGGAGGGTCTGTCTGGTATATTGGACCCTCTGTTCCACTCAGAAGGGAGGCGCCTACAACTATAACCCATCTTTTCTTCCTCATGGTCATGATACAGGGGATAGGCCTTTCTGACCTCAGCACCACCTTTGGTGAAGGTGGACCATCATCCACATCGTCCGTTGACTGGCCTTCCACATCCAGAGCCTCATACTAGTTGTACAGAGGCACCTTGTAAGGTGAAGTGGCCAAGGAGGTGGTTTGCCTCCCACCCCAAGTATGGACTTGCCTCCATTCACTCTTCTCCTTTAACTACTGCCTTCAGCCTGGCAGACAGATGGTACAGGATCCCCTTGATCTTAGTGTTTTTCTGATCACCATTCCCATTTCTGTCTCAGGCAGGGCAGAGGACAGTACCACCAGTCTAGTTCTCAGACTCTCTGATGTTCCTTAACCTTTCTGCTTCCTCTCATAGCTCTTCCGCTAGGTTGAGCAGATTGTCCACCTGGTCACACCTCACACAGCTTTTCTCACTACTGCCATCTGTTACCAGCGAAAGGCTCTGGCACTATCTGCAGTCTGAGACATGGATGACTGCATGCTTTTGTGGGAGTTCTGTCTGGGTTGCCACTTTCATTCTGGTGAGTGCAGAGAACATGGCTTTCCTGGGTAGATACCATAGCTGAGCTCCTTCTGAGAGGGTAACAACCACCAATTGAACTCAAGTCTTGAGCTTGTAGGGTGACTATGCCCTTCCTGCACTCCCTTTCATGCAAACTGATGCACCACGCTCTGTTTGCCTGCTCTGTTCACAGCGCTGCTGGCGTCTCACACTCCTCAGGCTGGTTTTCATAGGCAGGGGTGGTGTGTTGCGGTTGCTCTGGCAAGATCCAGGTCTTCTCAGTGTCTCCCGCAAGAGCTGCAGGCTCCCCGCAGGTCTCTCCACTGCCCTGGTGTTTCCCTGCCTCAGGAAAACCTCCTGTGCTTGGAGATCTGCCTCTCCGCTGCAGGTCAGGCCAGCTCCGGAGCAGTTCCCCTTGGTGACTGACTAATAGTAACTTAATAATTCTGTATAGTCCCTGGCCTGAAGTGAAAAGATACACCAACAGAGTACATATATATCTATAACTATCCATATATCTATATCTCTATGGATGCACTATGTTGGTAAATGAATGTAACATTTACCCATATTAAAATGAATAGTTATAGCAGTGACAGCTAGTGAAAGATTTAGTTTCCCAGGAGAGAGATGGCTTTCAGTGCTGAGAGACAGAAGAGACAAATGGCAGGACTTATTATTACTGAAGAATCATGTTTTATGATAATTTTTCTATAAGTTCTCACAAATTCTCGTAGACTTATTCTCCACTGGTAGAGTTAAATATAGAAGTGACCAAAGTTTACTTTTCATAAAATATTGGTAACATAGTGCCTGGTCTAGGCAAAAAAAAAAATGGTTTGAAATGCCCTGTACTTCCTCAAATCAGCGAGATTGATTTGTACTTTCATAAAGTTTCATATTTGTTAACTTAGAAACAGCAGTTTTTCCTTCATGCCATTGGGTTCGGAGTATAAACTCACTTTAATTTTTCTCCTCTTTCTTTATTCTGTATTTAGACTTTAATTTAAAACTGGATAAAGTATAAGATATAAGACAATGGTTTTCTAATCAATAATGTGACTTATGCATGAATTCATAAAAATGTGAGCTTGACTGTTGACTAGAAAATGCCATTATGTGGAATACAAATTAATAGAAACAAATGCCTGTACCATTTAGAGTAACTACATCCATTTTTGTTTTAAAGTCTCCTTTTTACCTAGGAACATGGCATATAAAGGTTTGCAAGAAGAAGATGGGGGCTTTCTGTCCTTTATGCTTTAGGTATTTTATATTTTGAAGAATTACAACAATCAATTCTTCTGGACCTCCACATGTCCTTTAAAAGTAGGGGTCCTGAGGGAACTAACCTTGTAAAAATTTTACTCCTGACAACAGTTGCTAGAGAAATGAGATTTTATGATACAAGCAGAAAAGTTGAACAGACTGGTAGAAGTATTCTGATCCCAAGCATTCAGGTACTACTGGACTTAATTATCTAAAGCAGATATTATTTTACTATTTATATGTAACAGGGAGAAATAATGTTCCCATTGGACTAAAAAGTAACCACCATAATTAAATAGAATTAATGGCCCAAAACACTTCAGCAATTCATCCTTATCTACAGTTATTTAATAGAGTGTGTCCAAGGAAGCAGAGGATTATGAAGAAGAATTTCTGTCCTCTGATAAGGATTCAGGAATACCATGAGGTGTACGATTGACAGGTCCAGAAAAGGAATAGTGCATGGAAAGTTTACCAGTAACAGAAAAATGGTATCTTCTTTCCACAAGGACAAGGTTACATTTAAAATTACAGGGCAGGGATCTGATAATACACTTCATGATAAGCAATTGCATCCAGAGTAATGACAGCTTCATCAAAGGTGCACATGCCAACAAATCACAGCATCATGACAGACTTGTTAGTGACAAACGACTGAGGAGCATGTGCGTATGAGAAAACTATGTTAACAGCACTGCAACAGAGCATTAGCAATAACTACCACCCAAAATCTGCTCAATGAAAGAAAGAGATTCCAAGTGTGTCCTGAAGAAGAGTTGATTCTACCCTGAATTCTTTATGTCACTGGGGCTGTTTTAGGACTTGAACAACAGTTCCACATAAGGCTGCTCCTCTTTGTTTTAGAATTTAGTTTTAGAACATTTTGCTTTTTCTCAGTGCTGTTGCCCTGCAAGGATGGACAATGTATGGATTAGACCTTTCAAAATGCAGAAGTCTAACACAAGCCCTCAGTCTCGCTGAGGAGTGTGACAGTAGTCCAGTGTGTAATAACAAAAATAAAAAGCCTATCAGATCCTACCAAACAGTATGGCTACTTCATTAATTGCTGTAATAAAAAGTGATCCACAGCAGACAAAGCAAGGTTGATCTGTGCTCAGATTTCCCCACAGCATCACTTGCCTCTAGTAAAGTTCTTGAGAATTTATACATCAGAAACTACATAATGTATATACAGACACGAGAAAGAAGTACTTAGTTTTCAGATATTACGAGAATGCAAAACTTCTATTCATTAACAGAACAGAAAATCAGGCTTCAGTCTATGTTTATTTAGGTCGTCACGTTTACATTAAATGCCCCTTAATGATTTAAAAATTTAGTCCAACCATCTTGTTTGAACCTAACTTTCCAAGAAAAAGGAAAAAAAATTGCAATATGAAATACCTGTGACTGGAAAATTTTAAAGCTCCAGTCCAAAGCATCCCAGATCTTAAAAGCTTTTCTGGATTGTCATGCAAGACAAGTATCACTAGGTTTTTGTAGCATACGTTGTGCACATTATTATTATTATTATTACCAACTTTACCATAAACATCTACTACTAAATAAAATTAACACTCTTAAACAATGCTCTCCGCCTGCCAATCCATAGGGAGAAAGCTTGCCTTACAAGTCAGCAGAGAGATTTAGAGATATTCAGGTGTAAAGACATCATGAATTCAATTCTAAACTATAAGGAAATAAGCAAGTGTGCTATAGCAAGTGTGAAGTGATTCTTAGGCACAGCGTAGTCCAAAAAATGCCTTCTCCTCCCTTGTCTTTCACAGTGCTGTACACTGGGATGGGGAGAGGCATTGATCATCCTTCATCTGAAGTGAGACTGTCCTCATTTGTTACCTTTTCTCCTTTTATTCCCAAAAAAGGCATAGAGTGAAGCCACCAGAACATGAGTTATATATCTTGCTTTAAGTACATACCAAAAGTCAGAGCAAAAAAGCAGTGTAATAAGCTCTTGTTTGTAACTGCTGGAATTGGAAGGCCCAAATGCTCATTTAGGCCATTTCCAACTTCTTCCATTTTCCTAACTGTGTTCAGGATAAAGAGATGAAGACCAGCAGTCCATTTTTGCATTTCAGTTTGTCTAAAAAACAGGCACAGCAGTTTCCTTTCCACTCTGTCATACCACATGTCTCATACGGCAGCGAGTGTGTACAAAAAAATCCATTTGTCTACAGGAATATGTAAAAATGGACAATTCTATAAATTCAGTTTTTCCAAGCAGAATATTATTTCACAAAATACTAAACCTCTTTTAAAACAGTGATGCTGTGAGATCAGAGTGCATACTACATTAACAGTTCTGATTATTGTTATTGCTGTATTGAAAAAGGAACCTGTAATGCTGCTAAACAGATTTTTTAAATACTCCTAGGCTGAGAGTATGTAGAAAGAGTTTCATCTTATAACATTTTCATGGCTGAATAGAAGTTTAAAAAAGGTTTTGTAATGGAAACATTAGCATAAAATTTTGCTATCACACTATTAGTGAAAATTGTTATCCTCCTTTTCATTAAAATAAAGTGTGGCAATAAAAATCTGTGATAGATGCTATGGTGGTTTAGGCTTTTCTTACTAAAATACGGGAAAAAACCACCACAGAGCTGAAAACAAGGTTGAATAACTACTTGGATTGTTCTTCCCAATCCCGTAGCCGTGAAGGCAACTACACCTATCGAAGTATGCTGCCTTTCATTTGTCACTACTTAATTTCTTATAAGTTTTCCAGATTGGTTGCTTCTTGTTTGTTTGTTTGGTAGGGTTTTTTCTGGTTTTGGTTTTTTTCAGATCATTCAGGTATCCTACAGGAGACAAAATATTTTATAACAAAAGAAAGGAGGCTTATGAGGCTCATTATGACAGTATATGTTAGCCTGGTTTTAGGGCAGGCGCTCTCAAAAAATACTTATTCATTCAGTCACAAACAATATAAACCATTGTGAGAAAGTGTCAGATCTGGAAGAAAAAAACACGAAGCTGACTTAAAAGGAAAATAGTAGTATACATCAAATATTCATTGTGCTCCTAATTAGTATTCATTTCTAGTTTCTCCTAAGTAACAAAGGAACATGGCAAATGGAAAAAAATTACAGGAACAGCAATATTTAATGTATACATGTAACTTCGCTCACCAAACTCATTATTTTCTGTTTTCTCAGGCTAAAAACAGCATGCCAAGAAAAATAGTTTCTGTGTGTGGTCATTTCGATGCATTAATATATTTTATAATTTTCTGAGGAACCATTTAAATCCAATGCAACAAATGCCAGAGGCAACAGTAGGCTATTTATGATTTTTTTCCAACTGAATAGCTTTACTATATGATTCCAATAACTGTCAGTTATATCTAATAACAGAAGAACTGTTCCATTTATTAAATTCTGCTTATTTCATTAATCTAGTAGGTGCTCTAGATTACCTCTCAGTGTTACAGTTTGTCTTTCCCCCGTAGATCAGTTTGAGACATCTAATAGGGAACAGCAAATCAAACTTACTCCAAGTCTGTAACCAACTAAATCCATGCCATGGAGGCATTTCTAATGGTTGGCATTTCATTTAAACCAGGCTACTAAGATTACTTTTACAAAGGTCCATGGAGGAATTTTACTAAGATTTATTCAGAAGTGAAGTCCTGTCTCATGTTACGCTGTATCATCACCTTTGCATTCTATGTGGCCTCTTTTCCACAGTACTGCAGAATTTTTCTCAGGGAATAGAAGAACATCAAAACTAGAAAGCAGCTCAGAAATATGACAGAAATCACTGGTAAAATGTACTGGCAGTCTGCATACAAACAGAATATCACCATTTGAGGAACCCTGATCTACATATTTTGGCATTACAAGACCATCTTCAGTTTTACGTACGGCACTTTACTTCGATTAGTTGCAAGCTTCTGTTGCCCCAAACTCAGCTATTGTCGGAGCTGTCCAATGAAGAGCCAACGCAAATTTTAGGATAACATATTTATCCCATGAACACAATCCTGAGGTTTCTGCAGTCTACCTTGTCTATACTGTTGACCTGAAGATATGTTTACATGACAAGTTTTTATCTGCACGCCTCGAGGAACTGTGACATGAGGAACTGAGAGTCTCTAATATGGTCATACGAACAATTAAGTAGCTACAGTTCTTTCAAGAAAAACCCATTATGCTGACACAAAATATACCCATGAGGGATTCAGAATATGCTTATTAGTAAAAGGACAGTTTTCACTACAGCAATTGAGTCCTTGTGAGGAATACTTTCCAAATCTAGTGTATCTGCACTTGCCAGATTGCTTCATCTCTTTTGCCTTTACTTGGTTTTCTGTTTCTGCACAAATGTGAGCACAGAAAATTTAAGCCTCTAAATTTTGCGTGATATGAATAAAGAAATTGTAGGTGTGTTAAGAGGTAAAAATTATCTACTTCACAGGAAAGCTACATACAAATGATGAAAAAAAAAAGAAAACAAAATCAAAGACAGTATGTCTTAATTTAACTACTAGTTAGAATTGTTATTAGTAGTTAAGCACAAGGTTAAGCAGAGATAATGATGTAATCATAACATCACTGATAGAAATTTGCTTTGTTAATCAAACTAGACTCAAGAATTAGACACATTAATAGTTAAGTACATATTTGGCAAAAAAAATACATATATAACTAAAACAACATATATAAATTATAAAGGTGATTAGGTGGGTCAAGCTGTCCCTGGGTTGATATTGGCTACTCTGAGTATAGCTAAGAAGTATACGTGATGGAAGACTCCCTTTCTGCTCACCTGCCTGTGAGTCAGCAGCCTTCGTCATTCCCCCCAAGCATGTACTGCTGAACCGTTTCCCTTGGCTATTCTGTAGCTGCCCAGGAGTAATTGGGTGGAGTAGTTTTGAATCCTGAATGTATGTAAGGCAACCTGGCCAGGAAGACAAGTTCCTAAGAGGGAAAGAAAGAACACAAGAGCATGTAAACAAAAAGTTGGGATCCTGTAGTTATTCATATATAATATCTATATCTCAAGACATATCCCCAGTTGTCTGCCACGTTAGCAAACTATTGCCAGCTCTGCTGACAGCCTCCATCCCTGCTTCCAGTTCTTGTTTTCATTAATCCATGGCAACTTGCGATTTCCTTACATGGGCCTGTATAGCCCCATGTCATTAGATGGAGGGAAATCTATACTGGTGATTCTAAGAGCATCTAATATTTTGAAAGACTTTGACAGGTCTTTTTACGTTTAAAGCAAAGAGGTTATCTCTGGAACTGGTAAAATCATTCAAAGCAGTGGAATTATCAGGCTAGCTGTCAAATGGTTTGGAGTAAACACAAAGACAGTTTTAATTGGAAAAGCTAGATTCCCCACACAGGTTTGAGCAATGCCTCTCTCTTAAGGCTTGTGGGTTGGGTGCAGGGAAGCTTGTTTGTAAAACTATTATACAAGTCTGGGATGGTAGAAGTACCAGAATACTTCCAGAGACATCATTCAGTCAGGCTTTGATTTAGGTAACTTCTACAGAGGTCTGCAAAGCCAAATATACAAGCTATAAAAATTACTAAATACTTGAAATCTCACACGCTCTCAATCAGAATCTATTTTGTCCAGTTAGCCAACCATCTTAATTTTTTTCAGTCAAAACTGAGGGGATTACATCTGATGATATGTAATTCTACTTCTACATCTAGAATGCTACAGTATTTCAGGCTTTCATCAATTAATTTTGAATTGTTACTGTGGTGTGGCATACTTCAGAATATGTGTACATATATATACAATCTAGTACATAATGAGAGAACCTTATGCAACAATACTCTTACTCTTGTTTTTACATATTTTTTTATTTAAGTTCATAGATGCTGGAGAGGAATAAATGTTTACCAGATTCAGACATTAGTTAACGCCGAAAATGAAAGATTCTTCTTGAAAACTACTGTCTTGCAGATCATAATGGTAGCTGAAAGTATTAGATATACTCTGATATTTCAAATTCAGGGTATTCACTTATTAAAAGGATTGGTGGCTAAGGGATTTCGCATTTACTACTACAGGAAATGATAAATACCCTTAATAAAAAAGAAACGAAAATAAAAAAAGGAAAGCCCACAAGACCATATTTTAAAAATCTGCATAGGCTTTGGCAAAAATGTATGTTAAAAAAGAAAAACAGTTATCAAATTTTCCTCTTTCAGCTTGAAAATATAGTACCAAAATCAGAGGTTTAATCTCTCATATAAAAACTATGTTAGTTGCAAATATGCTTTTTTCTACTTCTGCAGGTAGCAGTAAAATGCCAGTGGGTTTGAAAAATACCCTGTTTTAATTACATTTTAAAACTGCGATATAATTGGTCCTGTCATTCCATCATTAGTAACATGTGACCTTTCTGCACAATAAAAAGCTCAAACATTTCACAAAGTTTGCTTAGTTGCAACTGAGAAAATTACAGTTCGTAGGCAGAAAGGGTCCTTTATTTTTTTTCTTCTCATAATCTTTCAGAGCCAAACAACTATCCAAGTACCCAGGAGCTAGCACGCAAAGTGATTAACGGGTCTGAAATGACAGAGCAAGCTCTTTTTCTAACAACCAAAATTACACAAACTATCAGATCTTTCTCTCTATTCACATCTCTTTAATCCTCAGGCATATGACTCCCTGAATTATTAGACTGATACACTACAATAGTAAAAAAGTATTGATAACTGCATGTAGAGAATGAAGGAAATTTTCATTTGCAACACACACAAACAAGTAACCAGCAGAGATCAACAGAATCCCAAGCGTGCAGGTAATGTACAATGCATAGTCTGTAACAACAGTCTTAACGTCTGCATAGTAGCCAAAATGTATCACAAATGGATCAAATACAGTTCATAAAAAAAAGTCACGGAAAGTTAAATGAGATAGACTTCCAAAATAATTCTGCTGGGTCTAGTGGCTTACACAGGTCAACTCAGAATATCATTCTCCACGCAAAATAAAGTAAAAGGCATACTTTCAGAAATTCATTTTTAGAAAGTCTTTGAATGTGAATTGACTCTAGGAGAAACCTTGCATCTAATTGTTCATGCTTTCTTCTGTCTGTGGTTCTAACCAATCCAATTTTTCTGGACAGTCTTGTTGAGTTTCTAGGGAAGTTTTAAAATCGCACAACCCTAGATGCAGCATCCAGAAGTCATGGACCTTCTCTTCCAGATCTATTTTATGTCATTATATATAAAGTGTGAAAAGACATTGCCACTGGTAAAGATACCACCTTTTGATGATCCATCTGTGTTTTCGTATTTCCTGTGTATTCGGTGTGACAGTCACGCTGCTTACACTGTTTCCTATTGCTATTGGAGAACAATTTTAACCTGCCCATAGCCAAGGAAAATATATCAAAACTCATCATGCTCTGCATGGCATTCTCTCAGTGATATCTGCAAGCTATCTTTTCCTCCTGGAAAGTGAGAGAGATCACTGCAATTGAACTAAGTGAACACAACACAATGGGTCATGAACCAGGACCGGAATCATTATAGCTCATTTCCAGAGTCTTCAACAAGAAATTCATTCAAAGCCCAGTTCTTTTCTCAATTTTTCAACAGTTTTTGGAAGATCTTGAAAAAACTTAAGTAGCACATACTGAAATGTTAACAATGCATGGAAAAGACACAACCTTACAAATTTTCTGCATGCAATCAACATTATCTATAATTTTCCTCACCAAAACTGAGTCCTAAATAACCACATGACTGGTCAACTTTAACACTGACTGACAAAGTGACATAAATAAGAAAAATATACTCTGGGAAGCATGGTAACAGAACTCAAAAAAGATTATAATCATTAGCTATCCAGATGGTGCACTTACTGTTGCTTAGTTTTGGATCATGAATAAAGCACTAAAATCATTACATTCTTGATGATCTGCATATTTAACGGGAGTTTGTCTTTTCTGGTCGATCCTAATATTAAACACAAAAAGTGGATGAAGCTGTATTCTTTTGACTACATTTGCTTTTTATATTTTTTTTTTCTAGTGAACCTCTATTTCTTCAAATTCGGACTTTACTACCTGTTTTCAGTTTGGCCTACTTGTAGCAATGATGATCTATTTATACAGCTGGTATGCTAGTAGCAATTTGTAACAACAACAAAAAAAAGCTGCTAAATGTCACTATATAGCTCTTCAAAATGTAAATGCTTTTCAGCACACAGCTGCATGATTGATAGCCACAGATACCACAAGCAAGGAATACAGGTGAACGGAAATGAGATATCTGTGATTGGACAGGCTGCTTATAGTTTATGTCAATAATGGTGTGAACAACTTAGCCAAAGCTACAGGATTTTAAGGTTTTTAAATAGAATATATTTTGAGAGAACTCACGGAAGTTAACTGTTCAGTCCTAGATTGTAGCAGAAAGCTGTTACCAGAAAACAGAAAGTGATTCACCTTTGTCAAAATCAGTCTAGCGTAAAAGAAGGAAAGAACCTATTTTTAAGCCGTTAAAGTACTGGATACAAATCTCACTCAAAACCTTCTAAAGGATTCTAGAGATAACAGCACAATAAAGAAGCTCAGTCCCATGTAGAACCCCTAACTGCCACATCTGGTTTTATTCTCATTTTATTCATCTTTTCTAGCATAATGTACAACTAAGCCTCATACTTATTTTAATGTTCCATCTGTTTAGGCACATTCTAAAACTGTTCTGTCTGATTATTGCTGACACACAGAAACTGCAGTCAGAAAAATCTTAAGACTCATCATAAAACACTAGTATTTTTTGTAAATGAAATAGGAGTAAATAGATGATGATGAAGGCAGGCATCCCAGTGAAAAAGAATCTTGTGCTGTGATAGATGCCCAAGATGTTTTGTCACTGTTTCCTGGTCAGATGTTTGTCTTTATACTACTGACTTTAACCCTAAATATATAAAGATTTATTCAAAATTCAGCTCTAAAAGTTTCCCTTTTCTTTACAGGAAACCTGCTGGAAACCTCTCTTCCATTCCCAGCTTCATGCAAGGTACACATTTGCTTTGTTGAGTGTATTTGTTACAATGTAATATAACCTACTATTAGAAGGACGGCTTTCTTTCCAAGTCTCACCTCCCTCGTGCATCTGTTTTGAAAACTTAAAACTGGGCTATCTACTATTATCTGCTGTAAAGGCAATAATATCTGAATGATTGGGAAATAGCACTCACAGAGAATTTTACAGAAAGCTTGGCAACAGAAAGCAGTGAAAAATTGTTTTTCTCTAGTCAATTGGTAATAGAGATTGTTCAGAGGTTATTTTAAAAGGTTTAGATTTTTGTAGTGAAACTTCATTAAAAACTTTTAACTATATCTTCAATAGATGTATCTGCATACTGTACTTTCTTGTGGTAGAAGAGTGTTTACCTCTACACAATAAACTCTATGACGTAATAACTGTGAATACTGCTACTTCTTGTTTACTATGTGAAAATATTTGCTTATCTTAAATATTTTCAGTTATCCAAATGTATAATAGTATCTGAAAATTCTCTGCTAAACTTAATGCCTGGTTTGTTGTTTGGTTTGGGGATTTTTTTTGCCTAAATATGTAATCAGCCTTTCACTTAGCTTACAGCAAAAATAACACCCGGTTTAGCTACTAAGTTTTGCATCACAGGTAACTGATGGCTGAGGAAAATTATAACAGATAATTTTTATACTGATGTTTGTCCAAACCACCTAGTAAATTAATGAATATATTTATATAAATCAGGACTAATGTGCTGAAAACTCACATTTGTAAGGCATTTACTATATGATGAATAATTAAAAAAAAAGCCATCAAATTATTTTGTTCTACCTTTATGTTGACATTGGAAGTATTACCACAATTTCCCAAAGCAGCCAGGGTATAACTGAAAAATCCAATTCATTCTGCAGTCACAACTGTCCCTATGGTTGCAGCATCCCAAAGGCTGTACAGACACTTCTCCACGATTTTCCAAAAACCTTTCTGGCAACTTCCTGGGTTTTGCCTAGGGTGATTTCTGTCTCTCTACTTTGCTACTCTCTAAACCCATGGAGAAACTTTTATCCAAAAATAGTAGTTATTTGGGAACGGCATGCCCCTTCTGTTACTTCCAGGGCTGTAACACTCTAGATGCTAGTGAAAATTGCTATTGTGAAGTCCTGAATACAAAGTTTCCTGTAAGTTTTTGTGCTTTAGCAAGGCAGAGTTGTTCCTACTGAAAAGTCCACGAGCAAAGCATCATGTCAAATCATGCTAAATCTTAAAGATTCTTTGATATCCTCATTTCTGGGTCATAGATGCTTTTTATTTATCAAAATGTTGGCATCTGTTTCTCAGGAATATCCTGGAATTTTAAAATCACAAGGAAAACAAAGAATTTACAAAAAAAAATAATATTGTATTGTAGCAGAATGATACAAAAAAACTATTCAAGAAGTTAGTACTTTTCAGCATTAGTTATTTATTATAATTTTCAAGGAAAAAAAGAAAAGGTAACTAATTCCCACTCCTTTCTTTTTTCCTAATCAATTGAGGAATGTTTTTTTCTATCAGAGGTTTATGAAGCAAAACCACATACAGTATTTCCTTCTTTCAGAATCTCCTGCTCTGAAAGTAGCCTTTCACAAATCCTGCAACACTAAATAAGGTTAGAAGAACCCCAAGAATAATAAAGCAGTAAATGACAATACTTGTTTTTCAGCTATTAAAAGCAAACATACACTTCCCATTTTTTCCTTCACGCTTAAACTGCCTCTTTCACACCAATAGCTAATATCCTTTTATTAACTTGTTTACTTCCTCATTATGCATTCAGTTGAAATAACCTGTGGCACATCAACTGACTTAAACCGATTAGCATAGCTGTGAGATGCTCAAAAATGGGCATATCTACACCATGAATATATTTAGTTTGAATGTTAAAAGATTTTTAACTATCAAAAAAATGAAATTCTAGCAGTCTCTCATTAGGAATAGTAGGACTCTAAGACAGTGTAGACATGATACCATTGGCTAAGCTAGATGGATGTTAGACTGAGAAACCCAGGAGCTTTCTTCCATTTTTAAATTTCAAAGCCAACTAACTAAAATCACCATCCTAAATTACTTCTCCATCACCTACTGATTATCCAAAACCCCTAAATCATAATTTTCCTTCTGTCCTGACTAGGCTCCAAAAATACTATCATTTTTCTCCTTTTTCCTGAAAGGGGTTCTCCCTCATCATATTATACTTCCACTTTCATCACATCCTAGTCTTCTATGCAACTTCTATACCTGCTTTATTTTTTACTGTATGTTAATTATTAATTAACTTATTAATTCTCTATTTAATCTTGTACTCCTCACATCTTAATTCTTTTATTGTTTTTTAGCCTTCAAATCAATTTTTCTCATTCCCTTCTGTTTACTAGTCCACATCCTTTGAAGATTTCCAGTGTCAAATGATTCTCTAAGGTTTCCATCTACACAGCACAGCAGTAGTGACCTTGGTCTGTAGAAGGTCTTTATGACTCTATGTTTCTTCTTTAAGAACTGCACTGAGAGTGCTTAATAAATAATCACACTTTTGTCTTCTAAAATTCACATATAATATTTCCTATGACAACAAATGCTGTAGATCACAAATGCATTACAAGGGTTAGCTCATGGAACTAAGATACAAGATGAGAAAGTCACATTTTCCCCCTAATTTTTATTAAGGTTTTTATCTGTTCAGGAAAAAAAAAAAAGATTATTCAAACTGCAGCTACAAAAAAACCATAAAAACTGATCAGGTATAGCCTCACTGAGTTTTATGCTGTGTTACAGATGCGAGTTCTAAGCTAACTTGTTTCCTTTAGATGTGAGTCTGAATTACCAGCTTTTAAATTGCTCTAGCTAATCCTGTTCAGCTGTAAGTATAAGATAAATCAATCATAATTTCCTTTCCTGTAGTTTTCAGAAAAGAGTAATAAGAAAATGCTGAAGAATGTAATTCAATCAGGTTTCACGGGAAAGGTAGAAAAATCTATAAGACCAGTGTTTGAAGCACAGAAATGAAGAACAGTCACATTTACCTAAAGTCACAGTTGTTAGGTGTCAGTAATCCACATCAGAATTTGCTTTGGTTTCTGCAAGGATATGATTATTTTATTCAGATGCTCAAATAGTAGAGCTGGCACTCTACAATCTACAAAAGGAAAATAAGGAAAAACATGTCTTGCCTGGAAGGATCTTCTCTTTTTACTGTTGTCCCAGTTGAGTTATTTCACTATTTTACAAAAATGTGAAAGGACCCTTTATTACAGCATAATATCAAGACAACTGAAAAGAAAAGCCACTATAAAATTAGATGTATAACATGGTCATGTTCCAATAACAACAATCAGTCAATAGTAATCCTGTTAAAATAATCAAATTCTGACTCGGTTACAGCTGGAAACAGAGACATAAAACTAATGAAACAATTTAATATTTTCTCTTGGAATATCACTTATAATCTTCTCAAAACTAATATTGTAAGCCATGCTATGATTTATTTGATAATTGTGTATAATTAATAGACTATGGGCTTTTTTATTAGTTAATGGTATCATCAGACAGAATTAACTGTAAGGTGTTATTCTCTGTAATATTATCGGTAAAATGAAATCACTCTGTCACTTAAGAGCATTGGCCTAAAATGAAAACTATTACAGGAAAAGTAAGTCTCCGCTTCCTTGCTCTGCTGAAATATTTTTCTAGCCCAAAGGAGGTCATTTTAAAAAGCACAGATAATTTTTTATCTGGGTAAGTGATACAATCTCCACAGAACAAGAAGTTTCCTCATTTCTGTACATCAAGCCACGAGGCCTGGTTAAATGAAGAAAAAAAAAAAAACTAAAAAGGGTTTTGTGGCTGGAGGAAGGTGGATAGCTGATACCCATTTGTGTGTGCTGACACAGGCAGGACACAGGAACGACCACAAAAGCACAGATGAAATGCAAAGAATAAATTTATTTTCATTATTTCACAACTGAGGGATCCCTGAAACAGCACCCGGGCAGAAGCACTCAAGCAGGGATGCAGGCACTGCAGAGCTGAATCCATGCTAGAGGATCAATGAACCTGCTGGTTTTCCCTGGATTTCAGGGGTTTGCGCAGGCATAGTTTACCATTGTGCTTTCCCACAGCAGGACAGGAATCTCAAGCATGTTTGATAGGGTGCCTTTACGTCTATCACAGGCCTGTGTTATTGAAACATAGATGTTCTACTTGTACGACACACAAGGCTTAACAACAATTAGTACGATATATGTGTTTTTCTACGAAGTGGGTCGCTTGAGCATGTTTACAGTCCTCCATGCCAATCTTCTGTTATTTTCCCACACCCATAATAAACCAACAGTGAAAGAAATAATGGATTTACCCCTAATTTTGCAATCTAGCAATTAAGCACAGCTGAGTTCTAATATGTCATTTATCTCAATGCCATTAAAACTATATGTTATTTATTTGGAATCATGGGCTGCTAGGGTTTCACAAAGATACTGAGCCTCTTTTTTTTTTTCCCCCCTCCCCTCTTTTTTGTTTTAAAACTCCAAACAGCAGTAGTCATGTGATTATAGGGGTTTGCGGTGAAAAGTTATTCAAAATCCTACTTTTAGATTTTATTTATAATTTACAACAAGACAGTTACATATACTTGAAAGTACAGCATTATGGGTGTATTAAACTCATATGAATCCCATAAGAATCAGCAAACTTTAAAACTCTTTTCCTAATGTTGCCTGTCACATAGTATTTAAAGAACTGCAGGCAGATATTTAGGATCTTTGAGGATTTTGCCACACAGGAAATATAAGAACAGGAAATATAAGAAGGCAATCCAATACACTTCAGCTTACAAGAGTTTTGGTTAACACTGTAACAAATATTGTGAATTTGGGAAAAAAAAAACACAAAACCTAAACATTTTATCAGTGGGCAAATCTACATATGTGAGTTTGGAAAAAGTTACCCATCATATTATTTATGCTATCATAAATATTGTGTGTTTTTTCCCAATATTAAACTATCCAAGACCAAGCTGTTAACCAAGACTCCAGTGTGCCAAACAGCAATAAATGCTAAACAAAAGTATGATATATATGACAAATATAATCATACATAAATTTGCATATAGTAAATTAAAAAGAAAACAGATCTTTAATAGGAGTTTTTAAAGTGTTGATTGAAAGTTCTATTTTTTTTCAAATATATTGTTAAAAAATTGTTGGCTATTCTTTGATAAAAATTCCCTCTAGTTTTGTTGTGGTTCACTTAAGCTCTTAATTAGTTGTCAGCAATGTCTTAAAATTACCTTATTTAACTTATTTGTGCTTGCTAGTGTTCTAGCACACCCCCAGCTGTCATTACTCTGTCACTCAGAATTAATACCTCTGCCACAGTAAGTCATTAACTTACAAGTGATTTTCTGCTTCTGGTGGTCCTGGAGAGACCAACAGAAAGTACAAATGGCAGGTCTCAGAAATCAGAAGGGAAATTAAAAGAACCTCCATGTATTATTATTTTGTTCAACTGCAAGGATTTGAAGATTAAGATCACTGATGCATTTTTCTTGTAACTTATATTGACAAAATGGACCCAAGGTAAAATAGAGAGTAACATGACACAGAGGGAAGAAGAGAGAATGGCATGAATACTCAACTAGTGCTTGGCTCTTCACAGATTTCATTATTTACCTATGAGAAAATATTCATCACAAGAGATAGGCTCATCAAAAAAATGAAAACACCACTGTGTAACCTTTGTCAGATTTGGGAGCAAAGCTTTTCAGGCAATGAGAGGACAGAGAGATGTGCCACTGCTTGTTGGAATTACACACTATTTTTTTCTTTGGACAGTTCATACATCTCTCTGAAGCCAAGGGAGAAAAAGTGAAAATCTTCTCTCTCTAAGGAGCTTAATAAAGATAATACAGACTTTTCCTTGACAATCCACCACTACTGTAGTCCCTGTAATCCTTTAGTCCCTTGCTAGCAACCCTGGACAAGGATAATAAGCAAAAACAAAGCACCCAATCATCCAGCAAGTGCTGTTAGGACACATTTGCCAAGACATAACGTCCACGTCTAAGCAGTTGGTAGAGGTCTCTAGCTCCTGCGCTAGCAGGCATGTGCTATGGTAATCTCTTAAATACCACTTCACTGAACATAGTGAACATATCTTCAAAGACTGCTTTAGGGAATTCAGCTATACACCGATCCAAACTAGAATTAAGCCACTAGGACTCAGCCATCACTACAAAGGGAAACACTACTCCAAAAGCTAAGATAAGCTCTGTTCCTCTTTTCTTTACCCATATGCTTCTCCCGTGTTCTGTACAGAGACAATGAAAAGCAGAGAAACTACACTGACCAAATAATTTTTTTTCCTTTTTAATTTTCCCAGTAAACAGAGCTTTGAAGAGCATGGCTGTTGATTTTGATTGCAGATTTATTAAATCAATCAATAATAACAATATTCAGAAAGCAAAGCTGAATAAACGAAGATGAAACTATAATTTGAAATGCATAGCAAGTTTGTTTATTGTTTCAATATCTAGCTGTTTTCCTACCTAACTCTGGAGTGAAATTCTAGAATGTCATTCCATTCCCCACACCTAACAGCAAACCAGCAGTAGGAAACATATCTCAGAATCAGATTCCTTGAATGCATCTGAAGGAAACAGGATTCATACCCACGATACTTGCAGAATTAAACCAGAAGCTCACAATGAAGTAGCCATAGCAGAACTGGTATCCAGTCTAAACTAGGTAAAACAGACTCAATTTGCATCAGATTTTGTCCAATGCTCTGCACTCCTCCTGGCCTCCATCTTATCATCTTACCTCCTCACAATATTGATTCTATTCTAACGCATATTCCTCTTAGGTTTCTATATACCACACTGTGTAAAACCTTGCATGGACTCTGCTTCCAGGCTTCTCATGCAGAGGGGTGTTTGATTCCCACTCCATTTTAAACCATGAATTCCTCTGCAGAAGGCCAGAGGATTTTGCCTGAAGTGTATGAAAAATATTTTCTGTCTAGAAACAGTTACTTTGAACCTACATTCCTTTACACACTTTATCTTTGGAAACTTGGCAACTGCCTTGACTGAAGAACTCTTTTTCTCTGCTTATTCTTTCATTTGATCATAGAGCCTTGAATCTTCCTCTAGCAAGAACTCCTTCTAAAGACTCAAACCTCTCATTACACAGGCTAGACTTCTCTTTACTCATTTGGCCACAGAAATGAGTTTAAAAATATGCAATGAGCTCTTTCATGAATGTCTTAGCATTTTAAAGATGTGAGATCATCACACAGTTCCTTTAAAAAAAACTCTTTTTTTTGTAGCAAAATATTTTCAATATACCAAAACTATTTTGAAAGTAAAAATGAATAGAAATTTTCTAATCCAAAATTAGAGAACTTTTAAGTTGAAAACTATTCTGTAATTCAATAATAACAGCAAATTCATAGAAACGAGACATTTTACTCAGGCAAAGCAATACCTGAATTTGCATGGCATTTTGCTAGCTATTAACTTCTCTCCACATCAGAAGTAGTTCCATTTTACAGTTCTGAATTTAACTTTCTAAATTTAAAAACTAAAATTAACAATTTGCAGAAAATATAGAACTTGATACTTCAGAATAATATACTTGACTATTTTCAAACTCGTTGCATGCTACATGAGTGTAAAATCATCATGCTCATGGTACTAACTAACTAAAGTAATAAAGACAAACCTCTTGAAAAAAAATATTTGGGAAGGGACCTGAAAAAAAAAATAAAAATCTAACTCCACATGACTATAAATGAGGAGAAAAAGTCCCAGCTAGCAACTTAAGCTGAACTGTATTATCAGGAATACAGATAGAAGAGAAAGGTATACATACAAAGAAACTTTCAGTTAGAAAAAAAGTCAGTGAAAGTATTTTAACTAACTGTAGTCATCAATTCATCAGTACTAACATCCTTTTTTTTGCTGTGTGAAGCAATTCAACAACTGGGATCTGTGGTTTAAATTCCTATTTCACCCGTTTATAGCGGGGTAAATTTGAATGTGCATTCTATGGGCTGAATTAACTTCATGCATATAGCATCTGAACTACAAGGAATCAATGAGAAGACTTTCATATTCTAATGCACTCTACAAGACGTGATCTAACTGAAAGCAGCAACACCAAATAGTGAGCAGCTTTGGGAAGTTCAGCACTTTTCACTGAGGTCCTTCAATATCCTCATACACAAGAAGCCAGTTCCCTTTGAAATGGCTGCTGCAGGTACATCTTTAGGAATGACATTACCTATTTCCAAACTAGAATTTTCTGTTTCAAAGGTATGCTTATTTCAGTTGTGTTTTCTTCATTTAGCTTTCATAATGCTTAAACTATATTTAGGGTAAACGGGTCATAAAGATAACTTCTGTAAATCTATTCCCAAAAGGTATTAACAACTCCTGAGTTTTGGGCCTCAAAGTCATAGTTCACCTTTTGAAGAAATTAATTATTTAAAAGACTTAACAATATAACACCTAAATTGAACAGAAGATGCTGTTACAGGAAGTTGGTCTAATTAACTACATAAAGCTAGCAGGACTGGGAAGGATCAGGTGGATCAACTGTCTATTCGCTGGTTGTATGTAAATTGATTTGAGGCATATTAATTTTAACATAAAGATGTGTTGGAAGTCCTTTTTCTGGCAGTGAACACAAAGTTCCATCAAATCCAGTACTGCAGATAATACAGAGAAGGTATTCTACTCTGTGCAGCGTTAAGGAATTTTCTTATCACAATGAGGATTTTCTGATAAAAACGAGTACTTTTTTTCCTCATTATTTCAATAATCCCTTTTTTTTGCAATACTAGTAGGTCTCATTTTTACTTTCAAGAGAAAAATGAATTTTCCTTAGTGAATGCACAATGAGGATTTTCTGATAAAAACGAGTACTTTTTTTCCTCATTATTTCAATAATCCCTTTTTTTGCCAATACTAGTAGGTCTCATTTTTACTTTCAAGAGAAAAATGAATTTTTCTTAGTGAATGAAAAATGAATTATCAATCCAATGCCACAACAAGGTATTTCTCTCTAAATGTCTAAGATTCTGAATATATCCCAGAGTTCTATTTTTACAGGTTTTCCCACACTCTCTGATGTTAATAGCAGCAATATTTTTCATTAGCTTCATGGCATTGCTGATACCCTTGCCCTTCCTTACTATAGGAATATCACTGAGCACTTTCATCCCTCAATTTTTATCAGTTGATTCCCCTTGCTTCCTCATCATTGCACCCTTTAAAATATTAATCAATCTAAGCTAGAGAAAAATGCATCTTTACCTGGCTTTCTATATTGTTTTCTTGTACTTCACTAAGTCATAGTGAGAAATACACTAGATATTTCAAGGTGAAAAAAGAACTCACCTTTAATGTTTATTATTTAGGTGTCATTTAGGCAATGAGCTCTAAGTGGATCAACTCTCTTAAAAGGATCTTTCTCACAAGGTAGAAAAACATCAGTGCCCTATGATGCATGGCAGCAACCACTTGCACACTGAAGTATTAGTCAGAGCACCCTTTGTCTGCCAAAGTTAGCTTCCTATGCTGAAGCTTATCTGGAAACTGTCATGTATTCATTTTCCTTTCTTTTCTTTTTTTTTTTTTTTTTTTTTTTTTTACCTACCCAGCATCTCCCATTTGTAAAGCACAGTTCTGAAGTTCTGACTGCTTTGGGGTTTTTTCTTAATTCTAGCCTGACTCAGAGCTTCCTGGGGTAAGAGATGCAATGTTTAATCAGCAGTCAGCTGTCAAGCTTTATCAAGAGAAAAGGCACAGCACGTTTAACTAACTACATCTTTGTTAAGTCTGCTTCAGCTTTTCAACTGCTGCATTCAGACTGGACACTGTTTAACACAGGCTTTGTAATAGCTATCCTCTCATGAATCTTTTGTTGAATTAGGCTAAAACCGGCTATGGCATAAAAATGAAGAGAGCAGGCTAGCGTATTTGGTGACAATGAATTGTCCCAGAGGTGGTAAAGGCCAAAAGGATAAGTCGAGCTGTTAAGAAGAGCTTATTCTTCCGTACTAGGGAAACATGTTCTACCCTGACAACAGGCATCATGAGAAAATTACTTTCTAACTTTATAAAATTATTTGTTTTCTTAGATTTTACTGTATTGATACACTGATATGATATTCCAGCTGCCTCACTAATTCTAGTGCTTCAGAGGGTTTATTTCCCAATAACAAATCAGTTCACCTACATCCCTATTCTGCAGCAGCATTGCTGGGTGCACACACTATTCTTAGGAGTAGGTTCCCTGAACATCTTTGATTATTGTCTAGAATCTAGCTCTTTGAGTTATGATTAAAACTGGAAGAGACAGCTGACCTTTTTTGACCAGTGCTCCTATTTTTCTTCATATTTCTGCCTTTTTTGTAGTCCTACTTCCCAGAATCTACTGTCAGTAACTGTCCTTATCCCTACTGCAAGGTGAAGAAAATACCAATCTGACTAAAATTACAAAAAAAGGACCATTAATTATTGTGAAAACATACTTCCCCTCCTGGATACAATCAAGGAAAATCTGTATACTGAATATAGGCAAATATTAAATAAAAAAACCTCAACAATATGGCAAACACTTTCATGTAAAAATTCTCATACCCATTAAAATGGCTGCTTACAGTGTATCATCAGATTCAAAGAAAATATTGAAGTGACTTTGTCTGCCACAAAGAAACTCTGAGGGGTGAATATATTTCATCACATTAAAACACATGAACAAAAATGGCAATATTGTACGGAATTTTTACTTGAAAGGGAGCTTAGCTGAATTGGCCTCAGACAACAAGTAAATTATGTTTTATCTCCTCTCAATGCCAAGTACACAGTAATGCAGAGAACAAAACTACCTTACAATTTACAAAATTGGTACTCTGTTATGGGCATACCTAACCATTGAATATCTGCTTATATTTTCTTCCTCCTTCAGGGTTCATTACCTGTGTATTTGAGGAAAAGATGCACTGTACCATGATATTCTCTCTGAACTCTGGGAAAGTGAGGACTCTCTACATCAAAACAATCACTTCTAAATTCACCCAATTCAGCCTGAGGCTGAATGGGCAACAGCTTGTGCATGGTTTACTTTGTGAAATAACTGTGCCTCTTGAGACAGATTAGAAGACATTTTTAGAAGGACAGTGTTTATGTAGAAACTTGGTGCACCTGTGAGACTGCATTTTCATCTGTGCAACATATGAAATACACAGTTCCCTGTTAATACGAACATGACATTATAAGAAATGATGGGAATGTAGCTCACATTCTGCCAAAACCGAAATCCCTAATCTGTATCTCAAATATCTTCTCTTATAAGAACATGGAGGCTGAGTTCACTCAGCCAAAGTGGGCTCATGTCTTGGACAAATGCCAGCACCAGATGCTTCAAAAAGTGGGAACCACACACACACTCTGGGGACCTCATTCTGCCCTATTTTATACCAATATAAAATCAGGAGTTACAGCTCCAAAATCTACTGTTACATCAATTAATACCCTACTATAATTTTATCTTCTAGTACAATCATGAAGTGAAGGAATCAAGTGATTTTCCTTCTCCCAAGTTAACTTTAGTAGTATTGTTTGGGAGTGAAAAGGAACCTGAAGGCACACAGAAGTCAATGAAAGCTGTGTGATTCTGTGAAAGGTCTTTTTCTTTGATTTCTACAGTTTGTTTCAAGCTTTAAATGCTGGGCTAATTGGCTTTTTCTGTACCATGGTCAAACATTCAGTTACAGAAGCAAGTATTATTTACCAATCTTACATAAATAAATAAATTAATTAAATGGGCTATAATGTCTCCTCTAGCTCTATTAGAAACTGTCATGTAAAGCTGCAACTTTATGTAAGCACTTAATAATAGACAGATTTTTGTGTGCACTGTATCAGATCTAGTGAGCATTCAAGGACTCTAAGATCTGCCTGATTGGAGCAATTCACCATAACAGTCCAAGTTTATTATGGGTTTGGACAATCAGGCTGCTGTAATATATAAAAACATACAAAATAGTTTGATGCTTGACTAAATGAATTTCCATGAGATTTTAACTCATAATCTTTGAAAAATTCTAACCTCAGTGTGTCATTTATTATTTACACTATGGAAAACATAATGGTATAACTGTTGGAAATATATATATAGACATATCTCCTTGATCTGGAGGAAAGTGTAAAAGTATGTGTATGGACTTAATGAGTACTTTGGAGTGTTCAAAAAACAGCATATAACCAAACTATCACCAGTAACTGCAGAACTTCAAATATAGAAATATAAACATCTTGAAACAAAATGTGTTGTTTTATCAGCTTTTTTATTGATTTATTTATTTTTAATAATCCTTTTATCTAGCAATCGATTTAGAAGAACAAGCGTTTGGGACTTCTTGAGAAGTGCTCAAATCATAAGCTGAAACTTAAAGATGACTTTAACAGAACTTTAACAGATTTTGTTCTCTGTACAATTGTTTTTTCTCCTGATCCAGTGGCTATTTTGTATCAGACTGGTGCCTGGTGGTCCTTGACTGTAGACTGGGAAACTGATGTCAAAGATATGTCCCTCTCGTCTAGACAGCTCCTGTGTCTCAATAGACTAGATTCACATATGTGACAGGAAAACATTTGGAGTGACTTCTTTCTGACTCACAGCAGGAGAGATAATAGAAGCCATTGTTCTTTCCCCCTCACTTTGTGTCCTAATTCTTAGTTGGGAAATTACCAAAATTGCTTTCTTGTAACCTACATCTAGGACAGAGAAGGTAACGTAATACAGAAGTGTTTTGTCACCTGGGATTGCATTTTTGTATGGGGTATGTGAAAAAAATTATTTAACAGTACTTCAGTATACAATCATGCTATTGCATGTTTCTCCTAAAATCTGTAAATTTGATGAGTGTTTTCTGTCTACTGATCTTCAATAAAGCTTTTATAACTAAGTACAAAGGTTCTTTTCAATTGGTATCTGATTTTACTTTCCACGGAACTCAACAAACATTGCAAATGAAGAACAATTCCAAAACTGTTTCCTTCTCTCTTTTCTGCCAAAAAATATGTGCATAAACAATCTATTTATTATTGTCTTTTGTTTCATATGTTACTGGCATTCAAGCAGCCAAGTTAAGTGCAATTTAGTTTTATCTGGAGGTGCATTTCCTAACCAAGTAGATCTCCTTTCTCCCTAGCTACCCATCCCTTATATAAAAATACAATGATGTATCAGCCTCGAGCCATTTAAAAGATCAAGACCATCTGTTATGTATTATTTGCAAATTACGCACTGGCATCTTTACATGTTGATGAAAAAAAATCACATTATTAAGATATTTAGGATTGGGAATAACACAGATTAGTCTTCCCTAGCTATAAAGCTACACCTGCAGTTTTTAATTCTGATCCAACAAATCCTTGCTCATGAGAACAGTTGTTATGCATGTGAATACGGAAGTACTATTTCAAGCCCCTGATTTCACATTAGGCCGCACTATACTAATATATGTATTAGTACACATATATATTGGTGTCCTTGCCTAGGGCTCCCAGGCAGGCAGACAGTAGCTCAGATTGCTCAATAGACTTGCACAGCCTCTACCTTCTTGAACACGCCGCAAGCTCTGCTGCTTTGTACCATACTACACTAAGATAACAACACTGCCTCCTCTGTACCTCTAAGTAATTTGGAATAATTGGTACCACCTACACACAGGAGCAAGACCAGGAATAGTAACTGTACTGCTCTTGCATGACCAACACAATCATCAACACTTCTCTCCGTCGTATGTTTGTATGCAAACCCCATCTGTCCTTGAAGCACATAACGCTGTGCTGCTTGTAGAAGAGTTACTGGAGCTGTCTTAGCACGCTCTCAGGTTCTTCACCATATTATCTGAACTGCCTCAAAATCCTAACCCCAGCAGTCTGGAAGTGTGGATATATGCAGACTTTATGCACAAATTCACTTCGATTCAGTCCTGATGTAAGTGTAGATCAGTCACTTTTCCCCTTTCCTTTTGCATATGAGGGGTCTAGAAGGATAGTCCAGAGCCTGTATGGAGATACACAAGTACATAGATGGACATCTGGATATACTTTGAAAGTTTAGAGAAACCTTCATTTTTCTGTAAGCAGTGCATATTGCATTGCTTGTATTGTACAATACAGCAGCTTGTATTACTGAAAAAGATTTTTTTTTTTAAATACAGTCAAATGTAAATTAGTGAATTTACTTAAAATATTGATCCTAGTTTAAATGGTTTAAACATTTCACCAGTGAGTGTTACTCGGGGTATTTTCATAGACAAATCCCCAAACAATTTTTAAAAGAATATACAGAATAGAAATATATAGAGAGATATTTATAGAATAGAAAGCCTCTTCAGGGAGGCTTGGTAGAGTACCATGGGATAAAGCCCTGGAGGGAAGAGGTACCCAAGAAAGGTGATTAATATTCAAGGATCACCTCCTCCAAGCTCAGAAGCGATGCATCCCAACAAAGAGGAAGTCAGGCAAAAACACCAGGAGGCCTGCATGGATGAACAAGTTGTTCCCAGAAAAACTCAAACACAAAAAGGAAGGCTACAGAGGGTGGAAGCAAGGACAGGTAGCCTGGGAGAAATACAAAGAAATTGTCTGAGCAGCCAGGGATCAGGTTAGGAAATCTAAAGCCCAGATAGGGTTAAATATGGCAAGGGATGTCAAGGGCAACAAGAAAAGCTTCTATTAGGTACATCAGTGATAAAAGGAAGACTAGCAAAACATGTGGGCCCTCACCAGAAGAGGAGACGTGGTTACCTGTGATATGGAGAGGGCTGAGGTACGGAATGATTTTTTTGCCACAATCTTCACCAACGCGCACTCTAACCACATTACCCAAGTTACAATAGGCAAAGGCAAAGGGACTGGCAGAATGACGAACTTCCCACTGTAGGAGAAGATCAGGTTCAAGACCATGTGAAGAACCTGATGGTGCACAAATCCATGGGACCTGATAAGATATATGCACAGGTCTTGAGGGAACTGACAGATGAAGTTTCTAAGCCACTATCCATCATATTTGAGAAGTTGCGGCAGCCTGGTGAAGTTTCCACTGACTCAAAAAGGGGAAACAAAATGCCCATTTTTAAAAATGGAAAAAAGGAGGACCCTGGGAACTACAGGCCAGTGAGTCTCACCTCTGTGCCCAGCAAGATCACGGAGCAGATCCTCCTGGAAACTCTGCTAAGGCACATGGAAAACAAGGAGGTAATTGGTGACCACCAACATGGCTTCACTAAGGGCAAATTGTGTCTGACAAATTTGGTGGCCTTTTATGACAGGGTTACAGCATTGGTGGGTAAGGGGAGAGCAACTGACATCATCTACCTGGACTTGTGCAAAGCATTTGACACTGTCCCACGCAACATCTTGGTCTCTAAATTGAAGAGCTGTGGATTTGACAGATGGACCACTCGGTGGATAAGGAATTGTTTGGATGGTCACTCTCAAAGAGATGCGGTCAAATGCTTGATGTCCAAGTGGAGACAAGTGATGAGTGGCATTCCTCAGGGGTTGGTACTGGCACCAGTGCTGTTTAACATCTTTGACGGAGATATGGACAGTGTGATAGAGTGCACCCTGAGCAAGTCTGCCCATGACACCAAGCTCTGTGGCATGGTCAACACGCTGGAGGGAAGGGATGCCATCCAGAGGGACCCAAGGCAGGCTTGAGAGGAGGGCCCGTGTAAACCTCGTGAAGTTCAACCAGGCAAAGTGCAAGGTCCTGCAGTGAGTCAGGGCAATGCCAAGGACAAATACAGGCTGGGCAGAGAATGGACTGAGAGCAGACTTGAGAAGAAGGAATTGGGGGTGTTGGTGGATGAGAAACTCAACATGAGCTGACAATGCACACTGGCAGCCCAGAAAGCCAACTGCATCCTGCGCTGCACCAAAAGCAGTGTGGCCAGCAGGGCAAGGGAGGTGATTCTGCGCCTCTGCTCTGCTCTGGTGAAACCCCACTTGGAATACTATGTCCAGCTCTGGGGGAGCCAACATTTAATGGATATGGACCTGCTGGAGTTGGTACAGAGGAGGGCCACGAAGATGATAAGAGGGGTGGAGCACCCCTCCTATGAAGTCAGGCTAAGAGAGTTGGTCTTGTTCAGTCTGGAGAAGAGAAGGCTCCGGAGAGACCTTAGAGCAGCCTTCCAGTACCTGAAGTGGGCCTAAAAGAAAGTTGGAGGGGACTTTTTACAAGGGCATGTAGTGAAAGAATGAGGGGTAATGGCTTCAAATTGGAAGAGGGGAGATTTAGATTAGATATAAGGAAGAAATTCACTACTATGAGCATTGTGAGACACTGGAATAGGTTGCCCAGAGACATTGTGGATGCCCCATCCCTGGAAGTGTTCAAGGCCAGGTTGGATGGGGCTTTGAGCAACCTGGTATAGCAGGAGGTGTCCGTGGCTATGGCAGGGCAGTTGGAACTAGATGGTCTTTGAGGTCCCTTCAAACCCAAACCATTCTATGGTTCTATGGAAATTGTCAAAGGAAATGCAAAATGTTTTCCTTACTAAGCTGTCCATGTGTACTGCAGAAGTCATGTTTCAGATGAAAGGAATTTTCAGCTGGCTCTCATGGGAAAAGAAAATGGAGAGCTGCATTATTATGTGATGCTATAAGATGACAAGGTGACACACAAGGGAATCACAATATGGTCCAGCAAGACTTCTTGCCAACTAAGTATTACAGATAAAATTGTCACAAGTTCACAAAATGGCTCCCTGAGCTGACATCAAGTGACAGATCAGTGCACTGTCAAGAGAGTAAATATTTGAATTTCTTAGAGCATTCTGTACACGCAAATAGCCTGCATGCACTACAAACAACATATACAGGATTCCTATTATAAATGAATGAGATGGTAGAAATTAACTTTTGCAAAACAATCCATTGCATTATAGCACCTTGCATAAATTGCTGTGCTTTTCAAAACATGCCTAACAGCTTCTTCAGCAGTGTCCAAATGTACAGTAATGTCAAAACCAGAAAAAATATTCCAAAACCACCAACTGAAAAATAGTATGTTTCTCTGACACAGGGATTTTCTTAGGTCTCTGAGGCTGTCATGCTTTGTATTTCCTCGACCGTTAAACATTCATTGACTCCTTTGTCTTGTGCAAAATCAAACGCATGGATGATTCTTAGCAAATAATTACTTCCCAAAGGGAGGGCAGGAATGCTAGACTTCAAGAAATGCCTTCAATGTTTTTAACTTTTTAAAGTAATAGAAAGGAACTGAATGTTAGGATAAATGGCCTAACAAGTGCTTTCTGCTGAGAAAAATCATGCAGAGAAAATTTGGGATAAGTGTCACCATCATTCATTAGAAGTAATTGTTGGGGGAGTGACAGACTTGCAACTTGACTCAGGGTCTGTTTCAGCCTTGGTGACAGGGCCACACTGTCACATCAGGAGTCGGATGCTACAGCCACAGCAAGATGTGGCAAAGGTCCAAGAGAGAAGCCTTGTGCAAAGTAGGAGAGACCAATCTTAAGAAAGGAAGTCCAAAGCAAAGCTCTGGACACACGGGACTAAATGCATGGTGAGATACAAAGTCAACGGCTTAGAAAGAAAGATCCAATTCCAGAAAACGTCCGAAGAGAAAGCACAGAGGCCTGGCTGTGATCCTTCATCTAAAAGAGACACTAATCCCACAACACAGGTTGTGGGTTGGAATAAAGAAACCAGTAAGAAAGTTGTGGGCAGCAGGGCAGACTTTGTTAAAAAACCTGCAGTACCAGACCCAACCTAAGTCCATTGGTCCACTGGCTTGGAACTGGGGGAGTGTGGAGGAGAGTAGTTTGCTTTTTTTTTCTTCCCTGCTTTCCTTTCCCCAACATGTTATCAAATGAATTCATACAATGTTTTTGGACTGCATTAGCCTTTTAATTTGTTAGGTTCCCTAATATTAGCTTTAACATGTTGAAAAATCACACTTAGAAATCTATCTTCCTACTAGGATATTTTTTTTTGTTGTTAAATTAACCTGTTTACTAAAGACTCATAAGATTTATAAGTTTCTGACTCAGACTTTTCATTAATCACTATACTACACTATATAAATGACTCTCAATTGTGTGCTTTAGACAACTATATATTGTCACCGAAATCTAAAAAGTACTTACACATTTAAAAGAAAGCAAGTGCATAACTATACTTTTGGACTTAGGTCACAGTTTAGCACTCTAAGATTGGTTCTGTAAATATATACATAGAAAACTATTAAATAAAACCTTTCTTCAAGGGAAGGCAGCTCTTGTAATCTGAACCTCTTGAACTATATAAAAAAGCAACAATTATAGGTAAATTTGAAAGACGATTAATCCATTTATAAAATAATAATTAAATTTATCAGCAAGTAGATGGTTAACTAAGATGACGCATCAAACATATTGCCTGAAAGTATTGTTTTAACACATTGGTAGAGCAATTGGCAAGTTACAATGGCTATTCTGGAGTATATAATAAAGGCTATCAGGACTACATCATCAGTAAGGTAATTTATGTATGGCAGTACCTGATAAAAGACAACTGAAACTCATATTGATTGTATAATAAAGAATATGGGTTCCTCCTCTATGCTGGAACTCACCCCAATACAATTTCTCATGAGTATTCCAGGAATACTCATGAGAACAGTTAAAAGTTCTTGGTAGAACTAGGGGTAAAAATGGTGATTTACGTATACCCTTTGCTTCCAGTTACAACTGAAGAGCGAATTCTCCAGCTTCTCTGATGTTATGAATATGCCAGTCTTGAAGACCTGGCAATTTTTCAGTTAAATTACAGGACGTGGAAAGGGGAGAAACTGAGTCCTTAATTCTAACCACAGCTTTTCTCTACAGACTGTATTAGCATGTTGTAACACAGAACATGCCTGGTGACAGGAAAAAGTTGTTGACAACACTGTTAAAATAACTGAAAGATGATTCATTTTGGAGTAGGCAGACAAAACTGATAATATAATAGTTGGTTTTACAAGGTGATCCAACTTAAACAGTTTGACAAGATAAAATACAGTTTGTGTGGCAATACTTATTAACTTTGCCTTTTTGGAACTACCTTGAAAATAATATAGCAGGAAGCTGAGAAACCTGCTTTTTAAAAGCAATTTTATTGCCTTGCAAACAGCTTATTCTGAATCAGTCATACTGACATTTATATTTCCTTTTCTGTTACCACTGGAATATTTTACAGAAAAGGTACATTATAACCTATTGTGAAAATGCTTAGAACTTACTCATATCCTAAAACTAATTCAGTCAATTTAACTTAGTACTTCTTACACAAACTTTTAAAAATAGTTATAGATCTATTTTCCTTCTCACAGATGGAAAAGTTAGTTTTGCACCTAGTTTAATTTACTCCCTATAGTAAAATGAATGGCACAAGTCGTTTACTTGTCTGACTTTCAAACGGACAAAATATGACTACAGTTCAGTTCCTGCTCAGGACTCAAGACTTTTATTTCCAGTCAGAACTCTATGAAGGATTGGAATCTGAGCTTGATACTGACCAAACATTCCAGAAGGACTAAAACTCAATTACTGAATAAAACTACTGGAAGTTTTAGGTGAACTCAAATATTTTACATGTGAACACAAATTTTAAACACTTTTTTTTGAGTTTGTGTATATTCAGATCTATGCAAACAGAGAAAGCTTCCAGTCCTCCCTGTCTGCCAGATGGTCACACAACTTTCTTCAAATATAGGAGAAAGTCTCTCTGGCACAACCTTAAGTAATCCCTAGCTTTGATATATCTGTGCCTTCACTTTTTTTTTCTTACAGACATCAGATCCACCAAAGTTAAAAATCTAAAGCGTAGTTTCACTATGACAGACTAGAGGCATGAACTTATTGAACCAGATGAAAAAAACTTGGAATGAAACAAAAGGAGGAAGAGACATATCCTCAAGGTATATGACTATGGAACAGACCGTTCCTTTCAGCTTTCCTCATTTAACACTGGAATTGCAGAACAGTGCAGTCTACCCAAGAACCTTGGAAAGTCCTTGTTTCAGCCATATCTGAGGTGTGACTGGCAGTGTACCTTTGTTTCTTGCCAGGGTGCCACAATTCACACCTATGAGCTCCCTCCTCCCTCTGGCTTTTCAGCTCACTCACCTAGCCACACCACACGTGCCACCGGCTTCACAGTGTGTATGGGTCTAGGTTCTCCCAGGACGGCACTGAGAACAATAAAGAGGCACTTCCCACCCTGTTGTCCAGCCAGCCATAGTCTTTTAAAGAGTACAGCATAAAAATCCCTGTAAATAAAGAAAAACAAGTATTATCTGTTACAGTTGACATAAAAGTTAATGAGTTAAAGCTGTTTTAGGAAAGGTAGTGATGCCAACTGCAAAAGTGAGGGTCATGCTGTATCCACTCTCATTTTGTTTCTCCCATTAGCTTCTCCCATTTATTTCAATACTTCCCATCTCAGCGTCAACAACTGCTGCCATCACCAATCCTTCACTATTTGCCTTACCCAAAAGCTTTTTTTGGTGGCAGTTAAAAAAAATGAGTTTAACCTGCTCACAGATCTCTTCAAGCCTAGAGTAAACACTACTGACAGCTTGATACCCATGTGGACAGCAACAGAACAATGAAGAGACAAAGAGGCTGGGGACAGGTAGGTACCAGTGGGTAAAGCCAGACCAACATCAGGAGCTTAGAAAAAAACCCAAGGCACTACTCTATACTTAGCACCAAGTTTTCAAAGGAACCTCAGAAAATTATGAGCTCTGCTCCCTATTTCCTAAGGTTTTTTGAAAACTCTAATCTTATCTAGTGACCAAAAGCTAGTGACAGCCCGAATGTCATCTGAAAAAAGTAATGTAAAAAAATTATATAAGTACACATTAGTGACATACTGCTAAGTATCAAATGAAATTTTTAATATATGATTTCTCTCCAACTTAATAAAACTATACACTCCGATTGGATTACTGCATATATCATTCCTTGAAAACAGGTATAAATAATCCCCCCTTCCCAATCCCCCACATTAATTGATTTTTTGGCTTATGCTATCCAGTGTTCTTATTAAAAAAAATCCAAACTATATATTTGTATTAAAATCATATAAATAGTAACTGCAAAATACAGGCTGAAGTTAAGATTACTGTGTTTTGACAAAGTATTCATCCAGATACTTGATAAGAAAAGTGTCTTCTTATCATGTGGCAGAGTAAGATTTGTCTTTAACTTTGTTTTCTTGTTTTTAAGTGCTTATGCAACAGATAAATGCACCACTCTCACTTAGAAACTTTAACTGTCCTTTATTTTTATCAATCCTAGGCTCTTTTTAAAGGGAATAGAAGAGATAGGAAAAGTTTGAATTCTGCATAAGTACTTTGAAAGTTTAATTTCAATGATGTAATCAGATACAAAAATGATACCAAATAATGCACAGTACCTTTGCATAGTTTTTTTTAATCCACAAAAACATTTATAACAAAATACATTAATGATAATCCACCTCTAATGATGGATCTAATTTCACAATAAAAGAAGTTAACATTTGTTAAATATAACAGTAAGATATGTCCATCCCAAATACAACATATATGCCTCCAAATAATGTCATCAGCACCTTTTAGCAATTGCATGAATAAACAGCAATTGTAGACAGTTTTGTTGAGGAAGCAAAAAAAAATGAAAAAATAAAGTGAAGGAAGCAAGAAGTAGTCCCATGAAGCAAGAAGTCCTATGAATATGGTATTATAATATTATCAAATAGATATTTTTCTAATTAATTTTTGGTGGTTATTCTGTTAGACAGACTTTTCTGTAAATCCTAATTAGCCAATCCAATATTTTTTAATTCTCATAACAATGGTAACTCTTGAGACCTACCATATACCAATTAGAACTCTCAATAGAAATGATTTGCAGGATTCTTTTGCAGTCTTTTATTTAAGTGACAGACACTGCTCTGTCCTTCACTGCATATTCCCTTGGCCATAAAAAAATATCTCCTCGGATTTTAAGGAGGTTAAGGTGGTACAAATTATACCAAAAACAGACATATAAAACAATGTTTTTGAAAATAAATTATTTGATGCATCACTTAAAGCTTATAATTTTAGAGGTATTTAAAGAATGTTGTTCATCTAAAATATTCTATATAATAAAGAAATCAACCTTCTGCCTTTTTAGCATACTGACTTAAGTTAAACTCTACGCAATTTTCTTTTTTGTCTTTTTTTTTTCCTCCATAAAAATAAAACTCAGGACAAAAATTCTTCTATGTTTGCACAAAAAAGATTAAACTTAACCCTCTTTATCCAGTCGTACTGGGAGAAACCCCACACCTATTTCTTGAATCTACAATCTTAAATAGCATATCCACACGGATTGCAAGTTAAGTGCATGATATCCTCTAGAAGATAAATGCTGTTGTCTGTCCAACAAGTAATACAAACTGTGACGACTCAGTAACTCTGGCCCTGCATAAGAGAATCACATAGGATCATTTAGGTTGGAGAAGACCTTTATGATCATTGAGTCCATCCATAAACGTAACACTCTCAAGTCCACCACTAAACCATGTCTCTCAGTATCACATCTACAAGCTGTTTAAATAGCTCCAGGGATGTTGACTCATCCACTTCCCTGGACAGCCTGTTCCAGTGCTTGATAACCCTTTCAGTGAAGAATTTTTTCTTAATATCCAACCTAAATAAATAGGTTGGATAATAATAATAAATATTAATAAATATTTATTAATGATAAATAGTAATAAATAAATAAAACCCCTGATACTTCTATGTCCAAGCATTTCATGCCACTGCTTCCAAAGTGATCTTTGCAGAACAACATTATTCTCCATGCCCTCTTTTCCATACATAAGATTTCTAAGATTGCCATGGGCTTTAGACTGCCCAGAAAGTTTTCTTTGACACCAGCTATTTTAGTGACATTTTCTAGAGAAGCAGATGCATAACTGTAGCAAACCATGTGCAAGCATCTTCCTCTTGCACAAATTTAATGTCATATTCTAGCAAACAATGATTGGGGTTCTTGATAACAAAACTGGAAACAAACTGAATAGTAAAAGATAGACTGCTAATTAAGTTAAAATTAGGCATGCAATGATAAAATAGCTATTTTCCAGTGAATGATCACAGCATCTATTATCATAACTTGAACAGAAGTTTAAAACTTAATTTAACATTGAATTTGACCCTCTGCATATGAAAGCAGGGAGTAATCCACATGACTTGACTTACCTTTGAAACATCTACAAGCAGAACCACTCTACAGGATAATTCATTCCTGTCTACTAGGGAGTTTTGATATGGACAGAAAGAGGAGCAGGAGTCAGTCTGCACTTTATATAATTTTGAAAGTTTTCCAAATTGTCATGTTAAATATGAAACCTCAAAAGTCATTATAGCTCAGAAACATTTCTGCCTTAAAATACAGTCAATAATTATGCAAAAGCAGCAGCTAAATCCTGTGTGCTTAATTGGTACAAGTCATAGCTTACTGGCTGACCAGTTTGAACCACTTAATATCACATGTCCCATGAAAATCAGAAACATGATGGTACTCAGAAGGGGTATTTCAAAATGGAGGAACCATCCTGCTCAACATGGAGCAATGAGACTGCTCACAAGAGACAGGCAAGCAGGACATATTTCAGCATCACTGCACTCACACCAGGACTACAAGGGTACAAAAAACTAAGCAATTTCACGAGGAAGAAAGCACATGCTAATGAACAGGTGCTTGATCAGCAGTCACGAACTTCAATTCCAACTGATCCCAGGTGCTGTTACAGCTATTTCCTTTCTGAATTTCTTTTACTATTCCACCATCTACTTCTCATTTCTTCTATTTTAATTTTTAGTCAGAGCAAGATGTATTGTCCTGACAGTATTTGTGGAACCTGAGAGACAGCAAACAGATCCTGGCTAGAGTTTGGGTTCCTATAGCTACTGCAATACAAACATCAAATTGCCAGAAACCTGCTCAGTAGGTTAACATTTAATCAATCAACTTAAAACACATTTAAAGTATTCAGGCCTCTGGCTCATTACTATTCTTAATTACATATGGAGACAAATATTTTTTTTTTTTTTTTTTTTTTCCTGAACATTGAAGAATCTAGAAGGTTATGAAAATACGTTTAACAGTCCAGATACCTTTCTATTTTGGGAACTGAATTCCAATTCATAGAGTTAGTCTTCACCAAGACATACATAACTGTAGCTGGTTATGTACCTACAACAAACTTCAAATGATAAATAATAAGAAATGCTTATAGGCTTAGTGGCCAGTTTTACCAGCTAAAGAGGTTAAAGTTTTGGGACTGTGAAGAACAGTTTATCAGGAACCCACAGGCACCCAGGACTTCAACATATCCAAATAAGGGAAGTATAGGCAACAACAACAACTGTGTAAGCTGAATGCTAGTTCAGGATTCTGATTTCTCAATTGCTCATATTCTGGAACTGCTTTACTGAACATATGGCTTACCTAATTGAGGGTTTGGACGATTACCAAAATTACAAAATGCTTATGCACATTGAAAATGATAAAACTATATAAGTATTACAGGGAACTAAAAATGCAGTATGAGACTCTGGGTCATAAAAGGAAAAGAAAGAATTAATTACTAAGGAAAAGAGAAGTAATTAATTAAAATCATGAGCTTACAATCAGAGCTATAAAAAAAAAAAACTGAAATCCCAGCAACTTTTACACGCTCTGATTCACATCCAAACTACAAACTCAGCTGTGTGAAAGAAATACATTGAATTTGCCTTCTCTTTCAGGCACTCTCCCCATGTAAAGAAGATGCACATCTAAGCAGTTACAAAAGTGACTATACAGCATTCTCTATGAAGTATATAAAAACCAGTGAAACATACACATGAGCCTTGTAGTTGCAACCTGCATTGTGACTCATGCTGGAAGAACCACATTGCATTCAAATACTTGGTCCAGCTGAAGGAAGGGAACTACAGTAGGTGCAGAATCTATAATCCCTTGGAGTGCACAGCTCTACCAGGTGCAGGACATGGCCCTGTAGAACCACAATAAATAGAGCTCCTTGTAATGTGCAAATACATTATGGATTTGGAACCACATACCATGCATTATCACAGCTTCAGAAACACTGGCATTTGTGGTTCAAATATGAGTGAGGTGGACTGAAAAATGGCTAAACTACCAAGCTCAAACAGGTATCATCAGTAGCATGAAGTCCAGCTGTAGGCCCCTCACAAGTGGTGTAC
>KZ505766.1:681978-703638 GCA_002844005.1 Limosa lapponica baueri | reverse complement strand
CAATGTGGATGAAGGTTTCACGTGACATAAGTTAAAGGGAGAAAGAAGTTAGCATTTTTTGCCAGTGTGTACAAATTAAAATAATCTTCAGCAGCTATAGTTGGTGCTGAAATTTCTCAGTGTATAACAGCTGAGCTTCTGGTCTTCTGTTGCTTTTTTTGTCTCTAACAGCTCTCCCAGAAAAATAATTTTGTAACATACTATGCAGTTATGCACAGGTAATCAGACAACAGTAAAGAGAATATTGCCACTTTCCCATACCATATTATACACATTACTATATTATACACTGCTATGATTTATATACGTTAAAGAACTTTGTTCCTTTTTTCAGTTCTTCAGACAAAATTGGAAAAACTACACTAAAATCCTGGGAGTTATAACTGAGGAAAATTTACATAAGCTAGAAGAAAGCCATAACTATTGTTAAAGTGTCTTCTGGGTCTTCTATGATGTTTCTGTGTATACAGAAGTTAAGTACTCGGCTAGTCTTTTCTAAAGGATAGTCCCTCCCCTACAAAATTCCTAATGTCTGACAAAAATACTATAATCAAAGAGATTATTATGATTATGATCTTCTTTCCATCACTTTAATACACTGTAATATTCTTAGATTAGTACACTAACAAATAACATTGAGCCATTTTGTAGGGATAAAAACATTTATGTAATAATGAACGGTATTACACAGAGTGACTTCGCTACTATTACACTGCAAATCAACCCTGAGACTTAATGACTCTGGAGACAGGTGGCTGTATCACTCTCAGATGTCTCCTTGAAAGTAAATGCTGTAAGTGGCAATTGCATGGTCCACAGAGAGAGATAAGCACCATAATCTTGCAGCTATACGTACAGTGCAACAATAACTACTGTAGAAAAGGAAATTTCAGTGAAAAAAATAGGAATAATAGATGGCAATAATTAGAGCTTATGATAGTTTGGGGAGACTTGCATGTCCAAGAAGAATGATTTACTAAATTAAGTTCAGAGAACCTAGTAAAAGAGGAAGAAAATGATATTTTTGTATTGTCTTTTTTTTTTTCTTTAATCTATAGGAAGTCATATGCTGGTGATTACTCCTAAAGGGACTAGAGCACGCTATAGAATGGGAATTATCAAGTGACAGATTTCAACCTTCCAGAGGTAAAGGCAATCTGTAAATCGTGCCCACATACTTTCTAATCTACTCGGGTCTCTAGGTGACACTATAGCATATTAACTATATGTTTGTCTCCCTGTTTTCCTTATAGACCAAGCCCCTTTCACTTCTCTGGAGCAGGGGCAAGACTAAAGGAATTACATGTGCTGCATCACTGCCAGTTTTGATGTGTTCTTTCATCAGGCTGCATAGGATTTTATGTGATTGGTAGATGTTATTCCTGAAGGTACAGGACAGTGTGTTTACTAACAAAACAGCTGCATAAAACATCTCACTTAGGTTAAAAACCTGAGCACCACAGATGGAAAAGAAATTTCAGGCAAGCCAGTGTGATTCTGGAGATTTTGTAGGACTGTGTTGAGGCAAATCTACTGAAGAAGAGGAATTCACTGTGGCTGTCCTGGATAATTCTTGAAGTCATAGCACAAAGTTCTGAATGGAAAAAGATTTTTAGTATTTTAAACCCAGGTGCTCATACTCAGTCTAAATAACCAGCAATTGCACTTTGAAACAACATTTGGGATAACTTGTAATTATGAATGGAAAAGTGCTGATAAAACATGGTGAAAAAAGCACCACAGACCACAAATACCCTCACAGCTGGTAGGCTGCACTTGTTAAGTACAACTGACACATGCTCTCACACTGCTGCCTTTCTTCCCTTTTTGTCTTGTTTCTGCATAGGAGGATGCAGATGGTAGGAAGAAGGAGGGGTGGCTGTTGTTGCTACAGTTAGTTGCAATAAAATTGAGGCAGTAATAATCTACACTGAAAACAGAACAGGTAGAACTCTGACTACCACTTTCCCAAAGAACCCAACCATTTTCAAGCACTGGGAAGTGTAGCAGGGAATACTGAGGAAAGTGCGTGGCAAGCTCAGCTCTTGTTTGGGACCCAGAATTGACAAGTTGCTCAAAACACAGCTCTTGGAAACTAACTTGGGAGGAATTATTCTGTAGTAGTGACTCATGTTTTTATAAAGTCACAATTCTAATTTCTTAGATGGTCTGAACAGTAACGATAGTCTTGATGTCATTAGAAGGAGTAGTACTACAGGAACAAACAAAAGAGACCATGGAAAAGCTTATGTAGAAGATGGTAAAAGTGACATTCAAAATGCACTGATAAAACTATCTTATCTTCTCCCACTAGCATTGTTTTAGAGAATCCATGCATAAGCAGATGAACACATTTCGTATGCTGAAACTCTGGAAAGTATAGCCTCATGTACCCAAGTAATCAAACCATCCCTATTTCTTTCAGTGTTAGAGGAATGGGTTTCTTTTCACATCCTGTGGTGCAGTAATACAGCTATTTTGCAACCGCTACTGCAGCAACACACTTCTGAACCAAGCAATGATTAGAACTCCCCAACTAAGTTACTGTAGAATTGATCCTGCCTTTATTTTCTATGCCATGACTCATACTTATTGCATCCATAAAAGAAATGCCTGTATCCACTGCTGCTTGCTCCTTTGTCTCCTGCGGGCCAGCCTCAAATGAAGATATTATGGAAGGCCTACTAAGCTGCTCCATACACGACTTATTATTAGTGTAGGATTAGTGTAGAATCTTCGGACTAGAGCATATCTTCCATCTTCAGGTAAAGCTGTGTACTCTTCAGTGAATTGTGCTGTTAAACTACAGGACACTTTCTGTTTTGTTGTGCAGTTATACTGCATGAGTAAAGTAGATGTATGTTTAATAAACACCATGAGATATCATAATTTCCAGAATTAAGGCAACAGATATTCCAAATAATTCTGATCTTAAAATAATGAAATTACGAGGATGCTTTAGGAAATTGTATGCTACATCTCAAATATAACACATGGACTTGATGTTGAAATCCTCTAATGAGCTTCTAACAGTGTTCAGACTAAGATTACCATGTCTCATGGTCAGGCTAATCCTGTCTTCTGGTTTTAAGAACTATATATTTATGCACCAGTGAAAACATTGAGACCACTTGGAATTAGGATACTCTTTTCTCAAGACAAAAAGTTTTCCTTGACCCATAATAGTATGTCAACACTTTTTATTAGCAAAAAATCCCTCTTGCAAACATGCTTTTTCACAAATCTTAAAAAAAAAAAAATATTAATTTCAGGGTATTTAAAAGTATTTCAGCAACATGAACTGTGAATGCTTCTCCAAAAAGTAAAGATGACAGATCAGCTGCAGAGGACAACAAAGGTAATCAAAAGAAAGGGAAATGGTATTAAGTGAAAGAGCAAAAAGATCATACTTGGTCTAGGGAAGTGAAGTGACAATATAAAAATGCATGGAAAATCTGTGGAGCAGACAGGGAACTATGTAAGATAAATTACATTAAATCAAGATCAGATTGTGTAAGTCAGATAGGAGCAAGATCCTAATAATAATAATAAATAAAATTTCTTGAGACACATTACAGGTGGTAAGAAATAAAAAAAAACATTTAGCTATTTTATAGTTTCTGAAAAGGACTACATGATGTGAAATAACAGAGCTTTCCTCTTGCTGAAGAGCAGACAGAACCTACAAGAGAACAATTTCAGCTCTGATTACCTGACCTTTGTTCAGCTATACTTTCAAGGCAGAGCATTACCTTCTGTATATTTACACAAATATTGTTATAGAAGTAAAAGGTATTTTCTCAGGTAAGCACCTCATAATTCAGCATAAAACAGAAAACTGCATTCTGAAATGCATTCTGAAATGGTTGGTTGGGTTCTTTTTTTCTTTTTTAGTACAGATGTTTTACCTAACCAATCAACATTGTAACCACCTCCATCAGTTAGGTCTCAGGTCTGCAATCCGATTTAAGGAGTAACAGAATAAACAAGTCAGAATTTACTATTTCCTACCTAATCCTATAACTGATGTGACGAGGAGTAACTCTGGGAGAGACCCAGAAGAGACCCAAAGAGAAGTCTTGAATACTTGAGTTGAAAGAGAGGGAACATTGTAGCCCTGCAGCACCCTGTCTGCGCAGCATAACTCGAACCCCTGTGCTGACCAGCTTGAACTTCTTTCCAAACTGCGCCATGTCCCTCACAGAACAGGGAAATTATTTAATTTATCATACTGTTTATATACCTCTGATTAAAATGTTCTGACATTAGCTCCATTTAGTCTCCGTGCTGTCAATTTGGTCTTAAGACAAGCACAGTTTAAAAGTACCTGCTTATTGGAAAGCACCTAGTTTTTAATGGATACTACAGTGCTTGCTATGCCTTATACATGCCAAATGGAACCTTTCTTCCTACATTAATTTTCACTTTTACAGCTATTCTTGTGGGTAACTCAAAGGAGGTAACTGGACAGTTTCTACAAGTTTCATTTCAACTCTAGAGTTTTGAACAGATATAGCATACTGCACGGTGTAAATAGGTTATAGAGAGACCCAAGTACTATAAGAACAGATGTAAATTACTTCTTTAATCCTTTGGAAAAAAAACCAAATTCTCTTGATGCTAGTTATCCTATCATTGACATATGTAAAGAAAGCTCTTCAACAAAAACTGAACTGACTGAGGTTCTGGCCTGAGGTGCAACATCGCTCACATTTAACAAATCATAACTCTTAATTTGAAAAGCCTAAAATCTATAAAGAAACGTCAGTGCATATGATTTGGGATAAACTACAACCTCATCAGTTTTGTGAGCTATGCATGCTATCACATATAATACATTCTGACAATTTTCAAAACAGCTATTTTGGCAATATATAGTCCTTATTATTCTTTTTCAAGTTGTGAATAATTAGGTCTATAGTCTGTACTGACATGTGGTCAAGGGTCATATTGCCATGATCCCACACACACATAAAACTAAAAAGAATGGGCTTTTTGTCTCTTTATATCTGTGCACAGAAGTAGGTAAAGCAGAGGAGAAAGGAAGGAATCCACATTCGTGGCCCTGTTTTTCAACAAGGGCTTTAGATGATCATTCTAATATGCTACTTGGCAATACTTGTTACTACTGCAACACCTAATTTTGTGAAGTGAATATTTGAATGAAAAAGGGTTAGACTTTTCATGAAAACTCAAGAAGTACATTAAGTTATTTTACAGAACAGCAGACTAAGAAGGGGGAATTTATGAGTTGTGACTGACTTCTACTTTTCATCTTTTTGTTTGTTTTCCATTTGGTATGGAGACAGATGTGAACTACATTTAAGTTTCCATATTTTACTTCACAGGGAACATTAGGCTAGAATTAAAGAGTTATCTTCCAGGTAACATTCCAGTAAGATACATTATGATTCAGAATAGGATTGTTGCATGATAATTTACATTAATCTACCCAGGTAAACAAAGATTAACATGTTCAACACTACCATATTTTCAACAACATGTTTAGAGTGTCTGTATCCTATCACAGCTGCTTTTTCCAAAATAAATATTTCTTCTTGCCTATTTCAGAAACTTGTACAGCATAATCCAATAAATGTCTTACACCTGAGAAAACAATGTAACGTTACATCTTTCATTTCACACTGTTTTCAGCTATCTCTTTCAGCGTTTTCAGGGGATCACTGTAACAGTGCAATAGCAAAAAAGGTCCAACTTTCTACAAAGTTCTATTCCACCTCTTGTAAGAGAGTCAGGAAATTCCACATTAAACTCAGTTTGCTATGAACTGGGGCTTTATCACTTCATCCACGGGAAAAAAAATTTAAAACTAACAATAAAAAGAATAAAAAGACACCTTCCTGCAGAAATATTTCATATAGCATCTCTGAATTGCACCAAAAGAATTCCAGAAATAGTAGAGTGCGTTGTACCCAAAAGAGTAGACAAGACAACAGATAATGCATTCGAGATGGCTCTACCTCTCTTCACATACATACCAGAAAAAAAGCTATAATTTCTGATTCCTTCAGAAGGCACTGAGCCTTCTCTAACATTGGGATACTCTCGCTGAAAGAGCACACCTCCAGTTCACAGCCATTTTACTGAAATGAAATGGGGGCTAAATGTCAGCTCTGGGTCTGCCTTGTGCATTTGGTGTAATGGACATAAATAACACAGTCTCAAATAGTATAATTTTAAAACCTAACCAACAGGAACAGATAAAACAAAGAGGAGTACTTCAGAAACGGAACTTATTCAGAAGTGACTGTTGTTCAAACTGAATACTTTGCAGCAAGTTTTATTGCTTAAACTTTGGTATTCTCTTTACTAGCTTACATAACATGGTAAAATTAATTTTTTTTCCCCACTGTACAACATATCACCTAGAAGAGTTTGTGGGTTTTTTTAAGTTATGTACAATCAGCATATACAACTAATAAGTATTTTCTTTAATTCCAAGAACAGATTTTCTGTGCACCAGGAGTTCATTGACAGACAAATTCCATTTTGACTGTCTGTGTCTGACTACACTGTCAGATAATTTCATCCAGCAGCACTAGTGACTTTTTTGGTGGAAGAATTTTTATTATTTTATTAATTTGATGACATCACCTGGGATTTGATTTTGTTATCATTATAGCCAAGACACAAAGCCATTGCTCAATCGATAGATAGATTTGTATCCATATCTGGAGACCTCAACACAGGAAGGACATGGACATGTTGGAATGGGTCCAGCAGAGGGCCACGAAAATGATCAGAAGGCTGGAGCACCTCTCCTGTGAAGACAGGCTGAGAGAGTCGGGGTTGTTCAGCCTGGAAAAGAGAAGGCTCCAGGGAGACCTTATAGCAGCCTTCCAGGATCTGAAGGGGGCCTACAGGAGAGACGGGGAGGGACTCTTTATGAGGGAGTGTAGCGATCAGACAAGGGGTAATGGTTTTAAATTGAAAGAAGGGATATTTAGGTTAGATACTAGAAAGAAATTCTTTACTGTGAGGGTGGGTAAAACATTAGAACAGGTTGCCCAGGGAAGCTGTGGATGCCCCATTCCTGGAGATGTTCCAGACCAGGCTGGATGGGGCTTTGAACAACCTGGTCTAGTGGGAGGTGTCCCTGCCCATGGCAGGGGGGTTGAAACTAGATGATCTTTAAGGTCCCTTCCAACTCTTAACCATTCTATGATTCTATGATTTTACTACAAGTAATTTTTTTCCACATTTCTGCTTAGAGTGCCCTATAGAAAAAGTCCTGTAGAAAAGTCCTGTAGAAGCAATAATTCATATTAACCTGGGGTTTTTCTATTCCTGTTCCGAGAGATACCTCTTGCAATTAATTTCACCAATTAACTTGGCATAAAATAACAAAGTAACAGAACAGACAATCACTCCAACACATAAGAGAAAGCAAAAAAAAAAGCCTATCGTTATTCACAATCGGTGGTCAGCCATAAATGTATGTCTGACAGCTCAGGTTGAAAACATACAAAACCTGAAAAACTCAGTGATTCAAAGGAAGGACTTTGAAGTCAATGAACTGCCGATTCAGGATCTTATGCAGCAGATGGAGGAATACATGCCAAACTTCAAAAGTGTAAGTAGGTCAGCTCCACTTATTTGCATAATGGAACCTTTATATAAAAAGTGCAAATAAGAATCAGCTACTTCAAAGAGCCTGCTCCTGAAATTGTAGTCTGAAACACAGTAAGAGTACATAACTGAATTCCACACACTTTTACTGTCCACATGAAGCACCAGGTAGGTACTGTCTTATACTCAAGTTCCAGGCATGGTTATTTTGCATTATTTCTTATAACCACTTCACTTGCACATTTCTGGATCTCTCAAAAGATCACAGGTTTCCATATCACTGATAAATATCCTGAGTTACAGCTGAAATAATATGATGTCACATTTCCACAAAGCTCTTGGAACAAAAAAAAAAAAACTGGTTAAGAAAGAGAAAGTGCAGAAAATATATATGAATATACCTAATCATATGCTGCAGTTTGGGAAGATGCTCTTTTTTGTAAAGCAGAATGTTTGCATCTGTCAAAAGTTTAGAAAACAATAGCAATACCTAAAATATTATGAAGCAGATCTCCAACTGGTAAAAATTGAGCTTGTGGATCTGTGCAACTAATGCCAGCTGTGAACATGTGTCTGTGTCAAACCACAACGAATAGGAGTATATTACTTTGCTTACTACAGGTTATGAATACATGATAGAGACTGCTCTACCATGTTAACGAGATCCTTAAGGGACACAAAAATAGATAGAAAGTTAGCTCAGGGCAGCATCTCAGCAATGCAGCCAACTTAAACGTAAGGTAGAATTTGTTCCTCGGTGCATAATGTACAATCAACTGCTTAGTACAAATAGACTATAAATCAATGAAATTAGCTTGTAGACTATTAAAAGGTTTTGGCAGTAAGATGAGTTCACTATTGCCAGTAACTTTTGGAGGGTGTAGCATTATAAAGGTGCTGATGGCATTTTGTTTCCCTCCTTTGTCACTGGCAAGGTTCTAATGCGATTGTCTGCTAAAGACAGTCGACATAGAAATAACCTGATCTGGGAGTCTGATCTGTGCTTCACATGTTTTAGTAATTTCTCAGAAGTGTTGCAAGGGCAGACTATATAATAGGAAGGTTAGAATAAATTGAGACAAAAAACCTAATTTCTACATTATGTAGAGTGTACATAAAAGGCAGATAAGTTTGGGCAAAAAAAGTCTGTTAATTGGAAAAATATAACAGCCTGCATAAATTACCTTACTTACTCTGCATGCTGTTCTCCTATTTTTATAATGTTTTTTACAAGTTTTACCAAAATAGTTTAGAGTACAGAGTTTTATACTTGAGTTTGAAAGAAATCATGTAAAATTACAACTGCCTTTCTTTTTTCTTTTTATGCATTATCAGTATGTAAATGAATGTATGTCTTCATTTCTTTTCTGTATCAGCATAACATTCCCTATATTATGTATTTGTAACACACATACTAAACAGTACAGGCTTTTTTACCATCCTTTTTGGCTGGTTATTTCTCATACTGCGCATAAGGTTTTCCTCTTAGTCCTCCATTTATCTATCATCTTATTCATTCACAGTTTTCATTTATGTACTTTGTTGGTGCAATGTAAGGGCAATTCTGTCAGTCCTACAGATGCTGAAATTATACCTTTCAGAAGTCGTGTTATTATTTATATTTTTTCTTTGTTTCAAACAGTTTAAGTGAACATACATTTTCACTGAATGAAAATATTAATGAGGTAAAAAGAGAATCATGTATACAGTACCCTCTCCACTCTGAGTGAAGAAAAAACAATAGGCAAGCCCAAAGAAATGTCATTCCTAGAAGCCTTTGGGGAGGTTGGTATTTCAAATGAAGTGACTGGGACTGCCAAAAATGTAATTAAATTCTGTATTTAGCACACTACTGGATGAAAAAATACTGCAGGGCATTTTGCTATTTCATCAGGGGTTCACAACTTACGTGTTTTCATTTCCTTAGAAGCCCTCCCAAAAGTGGTATTGCCTTCCAACCTTCAGACTTTTTTTGGGTTGCATTCTAGAACATATAATAAGTTTTGAGGTCAGGTCTGGAAGAAAAGGGACACATTATTGCTGTTTTGATAATTAAGATGCTGGTTTTCTACTGTGTATTTATAAAATATTATGAAATCTTCAGGAATTTGTTTTGATGATTAAGATAAAAAGTTAAAGTTATGCTAAATTCCCTGCACCGAAATGTTTATTTACTCTTTGAACTTTAAAAGCTTGCATTTGTGGTATAATGCAAACTATATTTATGAAGAAAGAGTTATGTATGGGTACCCTTAAAAAGCTTGCGTATAATATTCTGACTGGGTTCTGCTTCTGAATACAAGACAGAGAAACCAATAATGATGGCTGTTATATTAAGTGAATGAGAATGTTCATCAGGTGGTTATTTTGTATGCAATTATAACATTTCAAGGAATGAGGCCTTCAATAGCCAAAGCAGCTATAGGTATCCTGATTTACAACAGGTATAGTCTTATGACAAAGGAACCACATGGTCTTAGAGCTTCCATATGTCTATTTTCATATCTATAGATGTCTGAAACACTAATTTCTATGTCATGAAGCTACATTAGCCCAGATTAATCACCATGTAAATTGAGAGAGCATGTTCAGGGAGCCCAAAATTTCTTGATGTAAAAACAAAAGACATGAAAGAATTTATCTTGATTGCATCAAACCCACTATAAAGATCTGTGGACACTGCTATTATTCCTAGATTTCAGGTCATCAAGTAGACCCAGGTGGAGATGGGTCCAGAGTACATCTTCTCCTCCTTGACTCTGAGTACTTTAAGATTTTATTTACTATCTACTTTTCTGTATTTTTATTTACTATCTACTTTAAAATCTATATTATATTAAAACCAATTTAACTGAATGTGGAAATTACCAACAAAAAACAATCCAAACCTATTAGACAGCTTTAATAGCACCTACTCTACTTTGACTTAAGGCAGGTTCCAATCCCCATTCAAAGTTTTTCAAACTTTGCATAGTTAAAACAACTTTCTGAAGAGTAACTTGCCTACAACATAGGTACTCTGAAATTCACTTTCTCAAAGCCAATTAATAATGTATCATCATTTTATAGTTAGGCTTTTATAAGGGATTGATCTGCTGCTTACAGGTTCGCAAAATAGCATTAAACCTGCAACTCCAGCAACTACACAGAAACACACTGTGCATGGTAATCTGTATATTCATTCTGGAACATAGGTCAGACTGTACAAGGAAAGTTCAATTTCAACAAATAAACTTTTATGTGACCAGTAGAAATAGAAACAAGTCACAGGATAGCACAGCTCAGCCTTTTGCACAAAGTCTAGTGTTGCTGCAGGCTTGCAAGGCAACCAACGCAGACAGTGCTAAAGAAAGGAGGCGGCTTGAAAAATTAGTCTGCAAGGGGAGGGAAGAAAATCAAGTCAAAGCCCTCTTTGATTAGCAAAACTAAAAGAAAAAAACCCCTTAAGTCAGAAATAAGAGACAAACCAGTATGAATTCACTATACATATGTTAGGTAAGCTAAGGACATGGAATGTAGTTGAACTCTTGCAAAATAAACTCACAAATAAATCACACTAAAACCAACAGAAAAAAATGGAATGAGAGAAAACTTTGGGGAAAGCTTCAAGTCAAAACAAATACTGTAAGAGAAAGAAAATAACTATTTGTATGCATAAACTATTCAAGATTCAATCCAGGTTAGGGGGAGCCTAAGAAGTCCCTCCGTCGTCACTAACCTGAGCTGCAAAGCAACATTCACAAAAATGTGAAAGCTAAACACAGCAGTATGTAGAAAGAAGTAAAACAATAGTAATAACCAGTATTTGCATCCATTTCACCATAAGTTTTGGAAAAACTACCAGAAAGAAATACTTAAATTTTATAACATTGAAATCCTTATAACTGAAACCATTACAAAATTGGAATACTTTTTTGCCATTCTGTTACTTACGAGAAAATTTAGGTGTTATTTGGCAATTACGAGCAGGGGGGAGGAATTTTCTGCTTTTCACCAGAATTTCTATAATTTTTTTTTCTTTTAATTGACAATCTCTAGTTCAGACAAATTATTTTATTATTGCCATTCATGCATGGGATTAATATCTCAATGATCCTTATCACCGCACATCATGATGCTATTTGATTGCACTACTACCATTTTAGAACATTTGCCTAGAAAGTACATATATAATTTCAATGTTTAGTGCTTTGTAAATAGAAAATACTAAAGCTGTACTCTCATATCGTTATACATCTGTGTGCTGAGAAAGTATAACTGCCCAGCTCAACAGTAATGACATCTAATAATTTACCAATCCCTCTTCCTCTCTCATTTCATTTGCACTATTATTCCAAGTACTATTTTGTTCAGTCATCTAATGCACGTTTTTGTTCGCATCTCAATCTTTTTCACCTCTTTGTACTGTTCTCCAGTATTCATCCTTTCTTCTCTTATTTGCAATGATGTTTAGACCTGTATCAAATCCTATTCTTCTGTAACATTACTTTGTGTAGCAACAAAATTCATGCAGCTTGTAGAATAGAGAACAAGTTCTATTCTGAAGGCTGACTCACATTCAGAGTTAATATCTGTAGTCGTATAAGTTATTATAGCTCTTTATTGTTGCATTATCCAATTCTGCAAACTAGAACGTGCTTTTTCGTATTCTACAGCAATATATGTTTTCAATGACAGGGGAGTTAATATGCTTAAGGGAATCAGAGAAGCTCAGATAAAGACACTATGCTTTCAGCCTGCTCTGTTATCACAGCAGTAACTATAACGAAGGGGCAGGCCAGGCACCTGGATATTGTAGCCTCTTAGAATTTGAACTCGGCCATAGTAACAAGTACTCCATCTTAAGGCACATATAAGACAATAAAGTTAGTCCAGAAACACTGGTGTAAATGACAGGAAAAGCTGACAGGAAATTCTATTTCTTACTGCCTTGTCTAACAGTAGAGAACAGACGGTTGAATTATCACACACTTAAGGTTCACTGCAACACAGGGCCTTAGCATATTAGTGCCATATTCTCAAGTGATACAAATGCTAGAATTTTGAGTTGACATTCAGCAATAGAAATACACCAGCTATAGTCCTGTCATTTTACATCACCTCAATATGGTAAAGTTTGTTTTTAAATGCCCCATGGATTGTATAAAACATGTCCACAGAGCATGTTTGGAAATGATGAATTTCCTCCGTTACCAGCAAGAAGACCCTACTGCAATGCAGTCCCCTTGCAACAAAAGGATTGTCAATGAACTGAAGCAAAACCTTCCTCTTTAATAGTTGGTATTGCATAAACACTGTAAATGCAGTCTTAGGACTTCAGTTGGGCTGTTGTGAGCATGCCTGAGCTTCATTAAGGCTTGCAAGGAACTGCTCCAGTGCTGTATTACTAATTCAGGGCTGGCAATAGTACTTCTGCTGATCAACATAAAGCTGCAGAGAAAAAGGACTATTCAGACTGCTGGTGAAACAGCACCGTTCAAACTTCTTTCTTTTGCCATTAACTGAGAAAGCACTTCTCAAATTAGACATTACTTAACAGTGTTCTGCAGACTTTTATGACCTCAGCTGTTGCGACATACTTCAGTTCAACTGAAACTTTGAGAATTGCTAAAATACAAAACTAAAGGTTATAATGATCAAAACTAAAGAGAAACTACAGACACAGACAACACAGGATAACACATAAGATCATCATGGTAGGATGATATCACAGTAGCACAAAATCAAGTTCAGTCACCCAACCTTAAAGGTTATTCTCAGGGCCATTTAATGAGTGTTTGTTAAAAACCTTCAACACATCAGGCTGAAAACATTTATCAAATCTTGGTAACTGTTGTCATCATCATATACTTAGCCTATATTCAAAACAGAACTACGTTAGGGAATGACAGATCTAACTCAGATATCATATTTGTGTTTCAGAAATCTGAAACGTAACAAAAAAGGGTAAAGGATACACAGGCACAGAGCACAACAGAATAAAGAAGGTCTTAAAAACAGAAGCGAGCTGAAGATGTAATAGGCTATAGTTAAAGCGCTCTTTTTTGGCATGAAATAATCATAAATAGAATATAGTGGCTCTAATGTAGAATGTACACGATGAGTGTACAACTGGCAATTCAAATATTTCCCCGCACATTTGATTTCAAGAAGTAAGCTAAAGGTAAATTCTGCAAGGTTAAATGTGGTAATTGCCACCTCCCAAACTTTTTCTCCAAAGCATAGACTAAAGCTTTAGCTACCCGCACTATAAAGTTGCAGTTATTACATATGATTTATTGCTGATTCTTTTTATTTCTAACTATTATTTTGGAACAAAAGGAAGTTAGATCAGCCGTGTCATGAGTGCTGCCTATGAAACAAGCAGCTTCAAAGTTCTAATGATGCTCTGAACTGAGGTCGATGTCCACCCAAATAATTTGATAAGAATATCACCAAAACAACACAGAATACAAAAGTACAAACAATATCAAGAGCTGGCTTCTGTGATGCCTTCAGTTATTGCCATCAGTGATACCACAGTAAAATAGCACTTTGATCCCCCCACGCACCCCCGACTTCTCTCTTCCTCTCCCTACAATGCACTATCAATCTCTGGCTCAGCGATAAGTTTACATGGGTTACTCTGTTCTCTCACACAGAGATATTCTTTCAAAAACAAAGCTTTTGTACCTGGCAGAACTAGTCAAGGTGTGGAAGCAAATTACATTACTGTAAGTCATAATGTTTTATCTCACACACAAGTCTTCTACACAAACTCCATCACAGCTGAGCTAAATTACTGTTTCAAAAGTCACAATTGCTAAAAGGTCAAGTGATTGAACATGTCAGTCCTTCATATACAACAAAAATAGCAATCCTAGCAAAGCTTTGTTTGAGGTCAGAATACTAGCTAAATTTGCTTCCTAGAACCTATTTAATATACACCATTTATTATCTGAACTCTGATAATTAATCCCACTCTTTGCCCCAATCGTTGTTGGTAATATTTTGTCCAGCAAACAAGATGAATTATCACTGTTATAAGTCCACAAAACGGTTTTTGTGCATAAAATACCCACAATTGGTTTGCTCTATTTAAAGACACCTGGCTTCTGTGTGTTATAAACATATACAAATTATCTTCCATTTTTTATTGCATTTTCCTTGTTTCAATTTCAAGCTATTATATTTCTGATACATCTTGCTAAAAATATAAGAAAAAATCTCAGTCTGCATCTATTTCTGGAATTCTATGTCTAATATACGATACAGGTAGGAACAGGCAAGATCTTTAAAAAGAGATTCTCTTATATGATGATGAAACACCTTTGCTTATCCCATGTTCAAATCTTTCTGTGCAATTTAATCTCTACAATAACAGCACGCACCAATACATAACACATTCTTTTTCCCTCTCCCTTGTGTCAGTGTGCAATGCAAGCATACACAAATATAGATCATCTATTTTAAATTGATGTTTTCCTCCCTTTAAACAGTCAGGCTACTCATAAGTATCAGAAAGGCAAGATCTAGAAAAAACAAGGATTTAACATACACTCATGGAACCCTTTGCAAATTGCAGTGACAACATCTGGCATAGTATTCCATGAACTCTCGTGCCATCACCCTTCCCAGAGCATTTTGAATTTTGTTTCTGGAGACTCGGTGACACAAAGTAGTTCCCGGTGACAGGGTAGGGGGCAACAGGCACAAAATGGAACACAGGAAATTCCACCTGAACACAAGAAAAACTTCTTTACTTTGATGGTGCCAGAGCACTGGAACAGGCTGCCCAAAGAGGTTGCAGAGTCTCCTTCTCTGGAGATAGTCAAAACTCATCTGGACGCATTCCTGTGTGACTTGCTCTAGGTGAACCTGCTTTGGCAGGGGGGTTGAACTAGACGATCTCTGAAGTTCCCTTCCAAGCCCTACCATTCTGTGATTCTAGCCTTATATACATTACTCAAACATTTGATCCCTGTAGCAGAAATTAGAAAAAGTAGAGTACCTAGATGAGATGCCAAAACAGTTAGACTGCTTTGGTATGTCACTTGCCTCCACATGACCTAGATAGGTCATTTGAATGATTCAAACAATTCAAGAGTCTACATATGAGACACATCAGCATCAACTCTCCTACATGGATGAAATCAGGGCACTCTTCTCTGCAGTGATTGTTGGCCCATTACAGGAGTTACTTCAGACTTTGCCTGAAGTTACTATACCGTTCGTTATTAATATGCAGGAAAAGACACAGGCCTGCCAAGGGCATATGTCTATGAAGACTGCATATTGAAATAAACCCATAAAAGATGCTCTAGCATCCAAAGCCATGATGGTTTGCATTATCAAGTAACAACGTGTTGGTGCTAGGTATTACTTTCATCTCAGTAAAACAGGTATAAAAAGAAGATTATTTTTTTTTTTTAAACATGCCTTTAAAGGACAACTGATATAGCTAAAATTGAATCTTAAACTGTATACAAAATCCACAGTTATACATTATTAAGGACACATTAAATCACAAAATATTCTCAAGAGAGCTGAAAGTCATATTTCTGCCAGCTTCTTGTCTTCTGTCATCTCTGATTACTGATGCAATATGTGTCAATGTTCAATAATGGCTGTTGAAGTCTTCATGCTTGATGGCTTAGGATGTCATAATGAAAGTACAAGCTTTATTAATCCTATCATCAATAGAAGCCACAGGGTGTCTGTCACACTTCATTTATATGTGCCAAGAGTAAATAAACTGCAGCAAATGAAAACTGTGCTTATAAATATGGACAGATGTCAAGTGGTTTACATAGTCACACATGTTGGTATTTCCTATTACAGGTTTCCAGGCTTTATAAAAAGCTGACAAAGCCATACTTGAAGATATCTATACTTACATAGATATTTTTATATTAATGCTGAAAATAAATGAAATAAAAATACTATTAAATTAATAGCCATGTAGGAAGAAATTAATATCTCCTTCTGTCTCAACATTTACAAGTTTTCCAGCCAGCAACTGGCTGGTAGAGCAAATTATAGCATTTGAGAATCTTAATTATTTTTAATGAGAGGCAAAATATGTAGACCCACCTATGTGTTAAAAAACACCAAACACTTTATGTTAGGCATTCAAGTGAGAGATGGAAGGTATCCTGTTCAGAAATGCATTGTGCAAGTCCATACAATTTTATTTGGCAAGTGATAGTTATCACTAATTTAACATGACTGAAGAAAGTTTATTGAGATACAGAACAGATTATACTGAAAGGCAAGTTACGATTAGCTCACTTTACACATGGAAAGTTCAAGGCAAGGGGAGAGGATATTAGCTCACGGGTCAGTTTCTTGATTTGTAGCTGAATTACCTTGCAAAAACTTCTAGAAGTCACTAGGGTCTTCACAAGAAGTGATTTAGGGATAAAAACAGTAATGGAATGTAACTGATTATTTGTAAGGTAAGGCACTATCATGGTTTAACCCCAGCCAGCAACTAGGACCTCGAAACTGTTCGCTCACCCCTGTCTCCTCCATAAAGTAGGGAGAAGAGGGAGAAAAAGAAGGGGAAAAAGTCCTGTGGGTTGAGTTAAGACAGTTTAACAGAACAGTAACAGAAAAGAAAAATAATAAAAAAATATACAAAATAAAGTGATGCAACAAATTGCTCACACCCTCTGATCATCACTCAGCCCATCCAGAGCAGCAATCACAGATTCCTGCCCCACAGCCGGCCCCCATTTATATACTGAGCATGTTGTCTATAGTACGGAATGTTCCTTTGGCCAGCTTGTCCTGTTTGTGCTCCCTCTCAGCCTTTATGGGAAGCTGAAAAAGTCCTTGACTTACTTTAAACATTACTTAGCAACAAGTAAAAAAATATTGTTATCAACATTATTATCATACTCTATCCCAACTGAAACCAGGACAGGCATGTAGGAGACAAATAACTACAATTTAAGCAACACAATGATGCCTGGACACTACCACTCAAAAATGAGACTCAGGAGTTAGAATACATAGTTCTACTGAAAAAAACTAATCTCAGTAATGGTCAAAAAGCAAACCAAACACTATTCACCAACACTATTTACAAAAAAACAGAGCACAAAAGAGGACATGCAATAGTGCCATCATACGAACCCATGGAGCACTTTCATTCTACCTGCTGTGGCAGCCTGATTCTCTCATGAAAAAAATGCAGATACTACAAAGAAGAATAACATGGATGAACAGTGATAGGAAATGATTGCTATGCAATGAAAAATGAAATAAAATAAGACATTTTAGCCTGTGAAGAAATGACTGACAAAACAACATTACACAGATTTCTTTAAAGGAAAAAAAAACAAAACAAAAACCAACACAAGTAGTCTTGAAAAAGGTTGCAAAGATGATTTGTTACTCAACCCTGCCTCCACCCCAAGTATAAGAACAAAACCAAAAGGCTGTGGATGTTGAAAGCTTAGATGGGTTCAAAAAATTCTTCAAGCAAACACTTAAGTGTAACCCAACTAGACCTAACAAAAATAAAAATAAGAAAGTCTGCTATCCCCAGTCTCTAGAGACCAGGAATAGTTTTGGAAAGAATCAGTGTATCCTATGCCCATTATGTTTTTTCACTAGGAAATCATTGTTAGCACCTGCTTGAGAAATATTAGAAGGCTCGGGGAATGTTTAGTTTAAACAAGTAAGAAGATTATTATATTTTTATGTGCATTAACATTCAGAGTATTTCGGAGGGTTTCTTTAATATTAAGGGGGATTATTTAAAAACAAAAAAAAGTGTTAAAAATTTTCCAGACAATTTCTCCCTAATAATTGAATTTCAAAAATTCTCTCACTTGGGACAGCAAGTTTCACATAACCCGAGTTCAAAAATAATCACTTGAAGAAAACATTTGGTTGAGGTATACTTGTGTATACAGAGCTAGAATCAAAGTCTAGACTTAACATAGCAGAAAGCTGGGAAAACATTTCTTCATCCACCAAAAAAATCAAGTCTTTATTCTCTTTCATAAATGTTTTTTCCTTTGTTTATGCAGAAATAAGCTTCTTCTGTTTCAGGTTAAAAAATGTAAAAAGTGCTCTGGCTTTACAATAAATACGGTTCACTGTGGCTGTTTCATCTCTCAAGAAATTCCTGGTGCATATAGCCTTGTAACCTTCAGTCTTATATCCACAAAAGCAATGAGGAAGAGACAGCACATACAGAAGGAATAATGACAAGCTCACTTACAATAACACAACCCAGAATGTCTCAAAACAATTGTTTTCTCTGCTGATATTATGGCAGCAACCTTAAAACTGATATTCTAACATTCAAAATCAAAATGAATAGCTTTAATACACATTAGATGTCTCCACATTACTGACTTATTTTCATCAGTTCAGGTTGGAAAACAGAGCAGAGAAGGCTTGCAAAGAAAAACCCAATAGTGAAGAACAGGAAGAGAAGTGGAATGACAAAGAAAAGAATAAAAATATGGATGATGGAAGGCAGCTTTGCAGAATAGATTGATATGACCTCATGAAATCAGAGAGTCCTGTCATGTTAATTTAAAGTCCAAGTTGTCAGTCTACAATTTGCTAGAGAAATCAGGACACAGCAGATCAAGGAGGGAGGTAATTCTGTGGCTGTCTGACAGAAACTATGGCACCTGTTACTGTGACAGGGCATATACTCCAAAGAGCCCTCTAGTTTCTTTGGGCTAGACCTCTGCCCAAGATTCCAGTTAGTATATGCAAAATGCTCGTTGTGTAGCAAGGAAGGCTACAAAAAAAAAAATACATATTTGCCAGAAGGTCAGACCAAATCATACGACATTGAATATGGCTGTATTTTTCCTCTGCACTGATCACATGTATTCTTAGCCAAAAGAATGACAAGCAATCACTGATAGCTACCAAAATACTATTGATATACCTCCAGGCACAATAAATTCATATGTGAAATAATTGAAAAAAAAAAAGTTAGCTTAAATGAATAAAAATACATCACAAAAATAATAACTATATGAATACACATTCTATTAAACTTGGGATTGTAATATCAAATCATAGCTCAAATCCTAGTCCAATTTATTGGCAATACAACCTTGTTTTGCTGATCCAATCAATATACTCCAGTGAGACTATGCCTTACTGTCCACTATCTCCAGTGAAGCTCAAGAAAGCGTTGTCAGGTGCAAGCCTTAGAATTTTTTGTAAGTTTTATACTGAGACTGCAAGGCCTCCTATCAGAGGCTTCTCAGGTGTGATTTGTTTCACCTGGTTTAGCTGTAACTGCAATTTTTCTAAATTGAGGAGGTGTCTATCACTAATTTGTTTTACACTTATCTTTGTATGGTACCACCATGTTTTTTAAATCCTAACGTTATGATGTAGTATAAAGAAATACAGGCCTGGTACGATAACAGAGGCCTTGAGATACACAATGAAGTGTAGAGGAATACAAGTGTGGGATGACTAAGTCAGACACAGGCTTGACGCTGGAGGCCCAATGGCTAGAAACAACTCACATCAGCAGTTACAGAAATGCAGAACTGGAAAAAAATTGTTTTATGGGTAACAAAGACAGCAAATAGCATCTAACATACATAAAATGTACCTTATATATTAAATTTGGATATAACATTGTGTTGTAGACCAACAAGGAAAGAGCAAGGGAAAAAAGTGTGTTAGTGAACATATAAATAAAGGCATACATCCATAAAGACTGAAGGAAAAAGAAATCATCAACACCATATTCCTCTGAGTGAAGACCTCCAGACACTGATGTCTCACTCTAACATCTCCATTACCAACACCAGAATGAAACTGCGGATGTTAGGACCCAGAAGAGCAGGGCAAGGGTGTATATTAACCGGAAGGGGAATAAAGTTATGAAATGCATGTATAACAATTATAAGTAGTATTTTAGTATTGAGACTTTTTTTTCTGCATACACTTAGTCTCTCCCTTTCCATAACAGAGAGACCTACACTAATAATGTTTACCCTGTGAAAATTCTAGTTACACTAAAAAGAAATTCTTGATTTCATATATGATGTGTGCTTCCCTTTGCCCCTAAACAAGATTTTTAGTGTAAGTTTATATGAAGTCAATAGCTTAGGAAATCACAAAAGGAAAGAAGCATTGACATGCTCTTTTGTACAGCAGTTAACAATTTTGATTTGCTACTCAGAGCAACAGTTGTAAACTACCCTGATGATAGCTCGTATTTCAGAACCATTTCTTTCACAATTAGTCTCAGCAGCACCAGATTAACTCCTTCTGTAGCTATCTACTAAATAGTCAACAGCTAGTTGTATTTATGTTCTGACACCTGAAGTTTAAGAAAATTAAATATACATTTTTACTGGAATGAACTCAGAAATATCAATTAAATTAGGAACTCTGACACAATAAATGAGCTTTCTGCATCATCACTAATATAAATCGAACCTTTATAACATACTAAGTGATAGCTCCTTCTATAAACATATTGAAGTAAAAGTTTTAAAATACACTGTGAAGTTTTGTTTACTTAAAGTGGTTGCTGTTAGCATAAATATTAAGTAGATAGATTTCACAAGTCAAATACAAAGATTTTAGCTTGGAAACAACAGCTGCTAAAATATTTTTAGTCTTATAGTAAAGACACAGAAAAGATTAGGGAAAACCAATAAAAACATTTGCAGGCAAGCTTTCATTTTAATGGTTTCTCTAGCATTCCTTTCCAGTATTCACATTCATCCTGTGTCTGTGAGATATTAAAACCTGTATTTCTTAGATCTTTAAGGAGGAAAAAAACCAAACAACCCAGAACACCAAAACCCACTGAAGATTGCATTCCTTTAAAAAAAAAAAAAAAAATCTAGTTTAGGTGACTTTTGATGCTGTTACTGTTTTTGGGGGGGTTTTTTGGTTTGGTTTTTTTTCCTAACTATCAAAAACCCTGCCATGGATCTTCCCAGTCTTTTCCTAAAACACAACTGTGCTCTATTTTATGCCTGGCTCAGAACCTCAGATCGCATAATCCCCAATCCTTTGTATTCAGCAGATCATTGAAAAAACAGCTCCTTTATAATATTTCCTTAACAGATTTTTTTT
>KZ505766.1:659185-681968 GCA_002844005.1 Limosa lapponica baueri | reverse complement strand
GATGTTCAGTATCTTCTACAGGATTATACTTCAAATCTGTTACTACCTTTCCAGAAAGTACACCTTTCTACACCTAGAACTTAAAAAACATTATTTGGGACACAAGTGCCTATATCACCTAAATCACCAAATCAGAAGCTACTTTTTACCACAGGCTTTCACAAACACTCATAAACTTTGCATTTACCAGGTGGTAATCTCTCTGTCAAAGCAATGATCTTTTAATCCTTTTGATTTATTGATTGCTCTAGTTGTCTAACATCAACAAAATGCCAGATGAAACTTCAATAGCATAACAGAATATCTTCTTTCATGTATTTTTAAGTGTACATGAAAAAACTTACCACATCAGGAAGGAGGAAAAAGCGAGCTGCTCCATGAGAGGGGACAGACCCAGAATCTGCAGGCGGACCCTGGGGCCTGAGCAGGGCAGGTATCACAGGGAGCTGCCAACAATTCACCAACGGCCCTGGGCACAGCAAAAGGATGGAGCGCTTCACATAGCCTAGTCAAGAGCAGCAGGAGTTAGGGTTGCAATGTGCATCTGAAGTCCACTCAAAACATGGTAGCTTAAGACAAGGACAAAGACAAATCTACCTACGCTGTAGCTCTAGGAAACACTAAATGCCCAAGCACAAACTTAAATGGAGCACCTGGCAGATGGTGGGGCCCAGGTGAGGTTCATCAAGGCAATTAAGGCCTATTAGTGACCTCAGTGCCCTGACCTATTTACTCAAGGGCTAAAAACACTCTTTCACCTCTAATTATATTTTTGTATTTCCGTTTTTTTGTTTGCTTTTAACAAGAATGAAGAATCAATCTTCTCACAAAATAACTTCTTCATGAATAGAATTTATGTTTGTGAATCAAAATGAAAACTTTTCTTACAATTATCAAGAAAAAGAGTACTAAATCTTTAGTGAATAACAATTTCAAATATTACTTGCACAAGTATCCCAAATAAAGCATTGTGATTACATCTTAAAAGCATTTTAACTTTGATATTTTAATTAAAATGTACTTTAAAAATTGGGTACATATTTCCACATTCCACTATAAACACACTAGTGCCATAAATCACATATTTTTTTAGTTGTTAACTGTAGATGTTTAAGTATTTTTGGGAGGGAATCACACATCTACTGTTCTCTAAATGTCTGGAAAAGAAGAATGTTTCAAAATAACCCAAGCTGAGAGAGGCTTAAACATTTATTTTTGCAAAATATATTCCCCATCTTTGTGAAATAATGTGCAGAAAGGTTTAGCATATTGATGTAGCCAGTGAAGACTTGATGATATGGGACTTAGTACTACTTGTCTCTACTGGCTGGACCTTGACATGTTACTTTCTGTTTCCCAATCTATAAAATGGTAGAAATGACATTAACTCTGCTGTAGAAGACATGAAAATGTGCTTATAAACTTCTATACTGGATGTATAGTAATTATAACCTTAAATATAGATAACAACATTCTAGACCTACTGAAAGCAGTAACAAGTGTTCCACTAGTTTAAACTAAAGCCAGAATTTCCCTTATAACAAATTCTTTCATTAACAAATTCAGAAAAATACATATGTTTGTGTATAGATTCATCTGGACTAGATATAGTCCAGCCTTAATATTAAATTAGTCTTAATTCAAACCTATGAAAATAAAAAAGAAATTTAACTGAAAATTACGAACAGTAGTAATTAGTACAAAATGTCATTTATAGATGGCATCTTTTTCATACTACGAATTACATATACTGACAGATGTTACTTCAGACAGACTGAATAGCCAGAAGTTACTAATTTTGCACAAAGACAAGAATAATGATGCTATTGCACAATGCTTCATGTTTCTCATAACACTGAAAAACTCCTGTTTGTCAGTGAATCTCTGTTAGTGAAACATAAGGACTCCACTGAAAACTTGTGAACAAATAAGAGGGAATTTTACCCCAAATTAGGGTCTTTCTACCAAAAGCTAATTTGTATGAGCTACACTTTCTGCCTTCAAACTGTTCTCATTAAGAAGCCATGAACTTAGAGCAATGATTTATATGGAACTTTCAATATGAGAATATTGTTCAAAGGAATATATATGATTGAATTACAATGCTTATATCCTTTTCTCATCTTAAAAAGAACAAAATGAGAAAGATTTCCAGGTAGGCATTAAAATTATGTGATTTTCACAGAAGTATTATTATATTTTTCCAGGAATTCTGATTACTACAGGATATTGCATCTTAAGGGCAACATGAGTGAGAATCTGTAGATGAAGACTAGTGTAAATTCATAATTGTGCATATCTAGTGCGTTAGTCAGGGCAAAGCATGGTTTCTAAGGCTATCGTTTATATTATTTTCTCACTCCCTGTTATTTGTTTGTTAATTGCTGTAACAGAGGGAATATGATCATAGAACTTTCTCTACTTCCTTTTCTGAGAGAGAAAACTGTTTTCATGCCTCTGGTAAATACATAGACAACAGTTCTTTCTGAACACCAAGAAAAGAACTTAAGTCAGTGCTGACTTTGTGACGAAGTCAGCTTTTCGTTGACCTGTGATTTAGTAGGAGCTGATGTTGTGTATGTTTGTCTTTCAGAAAGTCAGTTCTTTTCCAGATTCTTGTGACCAATCTAAATTTAATGGCTCTTTGCATAACCTTTTTATCCAGCACATTATATATAAGATTTGTGTTTCCCTGTCTTCCAGCCATATTGTTGTAATTAATAAAAGTTCAAATTAGATGTGTCTGTAATTTCAAAGGCAAGCTACATTTCAGGACAGAGTCTTTTTAGATTAGCTGATACGACGAAAATATTTTTAGAAAGAACAGATGGTTTGATAACAAATTTGAAACCCATTTTCAATTTTCTGTCCTGTCACTGATCAATTACATGACCATACAGGAATGATTTTATTTTCTACATCTTAATCACATGCCTGGAATGGAAATAATAATATTTCTTTATCTCCTAGAATAAAGGGATAGTAGATAATTAGCAGTGGTGAGGCTTTCAAATGCCATAGCTAGGATGCAAGATCAGTCTAGATTTCTCGCTTTCAATGAGAAATTCAGCAGGCCTACCTATATCATTCCATTGAACTGGAAGCAAACTATCCATACAAATGCATTACCAGAGACCTTATTAGATAAGGTATCTCAAAAGGTTAAATCAACTATACAAACAAATCAACAAATACAAACTTTTTTTGTGTGTATTACAAAAATTTCTGTATTTTGTGTTTTATAAGAACACAGATTTAAGGATCTCTGCATCACATACTGCACCCCACTGTTATACATGTCCATTAATTTCTGTAGGACCTTCAATGTGTAGAGTGATAGGACTAATGAAAATATAGTCAGAATTCACAGTTCCCATACTATTATGCATTTAAATTATTTCAGTCTAAATTAATTCAGATACAATACTGGCAGTAAGAGCAAGGACTCTTATCTACACTATATCCTACTGGAGAATGCAGTTTACAGTGAGAAGCTTGCAAGATTCCCACTGAATTCAGCGAGTGAAAGATCAGGCTTTATATGCATGATATCTGCACAATACAGATATCTGCAGTGTAAACACAAATGTATGGAAAAGGAGGCATTTCAAGCACTTCATGCTATTGTTTTTTTAGAGAGGACTATGTTTGGCATAATGCTAGAGACAGTACAGTACTGAACATGGAGTAATTTATATCAAATTGCAGCATGACCATGAGTAAGTTCCACACAGTAGGCTCCTATGTAGGCTTTTAAGAACATAATGGGATGCAGGAAAAAGCTAATTAAAAAGATTAGTGTTTGTTGAACTATGCCCAAATGAAGAAAAGAATGTTAAGACACTGTAGGCAACAAGAAGTAAGACAATGTAACAAGAAAGCTAGTTGATGTGTGCTTTAAACTAAAATAAAAGCAAATATGCTAATATGAATGCTGAAAACTGGGTTTGGATTCACTCCAGATGTTTCTGTTTTTCAGATTCAGCAGCAGAAGACCCTGTTGCAAACGCCTCTATAACCAGCAGCACATCACCACTCCCAAAACAACATGTATCTTGGTCATGATGTCAGAGTGTGGATCACCTTATTGTAAACAGAATAAGGTAAAAAAAGTTTTATTTTAATACTAGTTTACATTCAAATGGAATTTCTGTGTTCCTGTCCTCTGATTATGGCTTTAGTCCAGGTGTAAGATAACAGAGTACTCTATCCTGCTTTTGTTTCTATGTTCAAAAGTCATATAAATAATATTAATGGTACTAAAATGAAAATTGTCCACTGTCCTGAAATACTTCCTTTAATTTATATTGAGAAGCTAGAACTAAGGAATATCTTCATTCCAGTATGCCATGGTAAAAAACAAAAAAACAAAAAAACAAACCATCCCTTTCCCAAAACTCCTACCCCCATAAATAATACATTAATTCATTAATCTTTAAATCTGGACTATCAAATCACGAATCTAATGCTAGCTCTTAAATAATATCCAGTGATGATGAGTGAGAGTTTGGATCCTGTTTTGTTCTGCATTTTGTTACAATGCTATAAAGGGGCTCTACTATTTGTAGAATGAGTATGATGAAAGGGCTATTAATGGGATTTGCTCATCTTTTGGTCTAAAAGGAGTTCTGGGTAGACTGCTGCAAATAATGCCTACCTGCAGTCTTGGCATATTTTAGCAGATGAGGTCAGTGAAGAAGTTAAAAAATATATTTACATATGAAAATTTCTGCATAAATTTCTATGTAACTGACCATGTACCAAGATGAGTGGTGAGGATGATCACTGACAAACAAGTCAAAGAAAACACAGGAAACGAGCATAGCAAAGGGTTATTATTACTTCTATACTATTAGGTGAAATTAGCTTCAACAACAGTGCTGTAGAATTAGAAGTACTGTATAGCACTCTAATCACATTCCTGTTCATTATATTGAAATAAGAAAAATCTGCTTGCACTTTCATTGGTTGACTTTTGCTTTAAATAAAATCCCTCTCTCACTGCTGCAGTCCTCAGTGAAATTCTATGGCAGTTAATAATAGGAGTCCTTTCATTCATTCCTAAATCTTTGGGCAGGCTTTATAAAACTAGTAAGTGTAGATTAGAACTATGTTAATTTGCAGTCCAAATATAGACAGAATACAGAGGCTGGTCTAATTTTTTATTCCTATACAGACAGGTAAGAATGATGCATCTGTTCCACCAGTTTACCAAAGAGCAGATTTGAGCCAACACAATAGATCAGGAAGATACACTGTTAGATACAAGTCATTTGCATGTTTCTTCTCTGTCTGCACAAGAATGGAATAAAAACAGTGTAGTCCTGTATCACAGTGCATGCACAAGACAAGAATTTTACCTCTCGGAGAGGAAGTAAAACTCCAAAGAGTATTTGTGTCGGTAGTACATAGAAGCACCAAAATAAAAGCTACAGTCCCACCACACTTCCTAAAAGCTGATTGTGGAATTTAGTGAAATTCTGAAATGGACTATTTACATAGAACATACAGTTTTATCATTTTTTTCCCTGAAGGAAAACAAGGGAATTCTACAGAGGTCTCTAGATCAATAATCTCATGGCTTTTTACATGTGTTCATTTCACAGAAGTGACACCTCTGCATTTTTAAGCATAGATCTAGTCAAGTAAATGCTTAATTTGGTATAGAGTATTCTTTAATTAGTAAAAATTATTTTAGCCCAATGAGAATATTTCCAAAAATTTCAAAGGAAAAAGAAAAGGAGCTCCAAAGCAGATAGGGGAAAGGGAGGTCACAGTATAAATAGAGCTGTTGTTTTGAAGTATATAGAAAAGGACAAGTGTATGATTATACTATTCTTTCACATTTACTTTTTTTAGTTTATTTCCACTTATAAATCAGGTTATGTTGTAATGCTATCTTTAGATGAATCAATATTTACTAAAATAAATCTCCACATATTCTTCTACTACCCCATCAACTTTTGCCTATATACTACATCTTTATGAATTCAGGTAAACAAGTTACTGAAATAGTATGTATAGGAAACTGCTACTAGAGTTAAACACAAATACTAGGGAGAAGTTCCTCTTATTCTTGTGTCATCTGCATTTACCCACCTCAGTGTTATTCACTTTGATCTAACAAATGAAATCGTGAAAAATGAAGCACTCAAGTCATATTTCTTATGGTGAAAAATCTATAAAAGACACCCTAAAGAACTTGATTACAAGGCTAGGCACAACCTCAGTTCCAAAGAGGACAACAGGAAAGCTCTGTCCAGAAATAGCATACTGTATGATAGAACCAGTGCCTCTAAAGGCAGAGGCAGAAATAGATCGAGGCTTCTACTGCTTCAAGACAAAAATGTGCATCCCCTACAGTCTTGAAATTAGCCACTGTCTGACATGAATCTGCTTAAGGTTTTGAAATCCACAGAACAGATACTCAAGCAATCCCTGCAATTATCAAAGTCATCTCTTACCAGAAAAAAATGTATCAGATCTTTATTCGTTACAGAAAGGCAGAGGCAGTCTCTCCAGCCATCTTTACAATGAAGGGTGATGTAAGCATGTAAGTTGAAAAGAGGACTGAAGAAACATGGATCCCAACTGGAGGTAGCTACTGGCCAGTTCGGCACAATAAGAGATTTAGAACTGAGAATAGGTGGAACTAAGAAATCTCGCTTACTTGTGCACCAATAATTTGCTATGGTGAAATTACTCAGATTTTCCTTCACAGACAATAATTCCCTTGAAATTGCATAAGGAACATAGCCATTTCTCTCAGTCTGAGAATTTTAACCAAAAGCAGACAGCACTCAGAAGACTGGTGTTCTAATGATGTCTATTGTCATGCCTACATCCTTGGATGCAATGTGTTTATTTATATACTCGGGATAACGCTATATCTCTTCATTACAAAATTCACTTTTCTTTCAGTTCTTTGTCTTGATTGGTCAGGGTACCTTCTGCCTCTTTTTTCAAGACATTTGTAGATGCTGAGGCTCAAAAACATACTGGCATCCTTCTAGGAAAGACACATTTTTTCTGTAGACAGATTCACTACTGTGTTACAAGCAATGAAATAAAAAACCCAAAATGCCTAGAAAACACAACATGGATCTTAAAAAAAAACCAAAACACACCAAGCAGCTTGCAATTCGGTATGAGTAAAAAGAGCAATGTCTAGATAATTACGTTTCATTAATCAAGAGGGATGAAGAAAAAAGGTGTATTGCTTTAAAAGAAAAATACTGAAAAATAAATTTGAAAGATTGTAGCTACATGTTATCTTTGAAAGGCATATATGCATACATATACAACTTTGAAAAATAGTAATTACATAATTTTTGCAGAAAATTAAGAACTAGTCAGGATCTGAGGTACTGAAACAAAAAAAATCTGGAACAAAGTGAAATAGATTGATTTGTATTATTTGTGCACATCATATTTAGCAATCACAGAAGTACATATTTAACTTTACATATATGCTTGATTCCATTCAACTGTACAATACTTCAAGCATATATGTAAAGTGCTTCAGCACTAATAGAACAGAATTGTGTTCCACAAGATACCCTAAATGTTTGTTGAACCAAACAAAAAATTCAGATCTTGCAAATGTCACATGATCAGCATCAGAATAAAATCTACTGAACTAAGGCGTATTTGGAAAAAATATAGAAATATAAAGGGAAAAGTAAAATATGGGAACAATGTACCCACAACAACCCAGAACAATGTAGAACAATGTTGTACAAACTTCTCATTGTTGATGAGCTGCTCTTCCCCATATCAAAGGATCTCTGTGCAAGCATAAGGGAGAACTTGCAAGAATAAATCTACATTTGCAGGCTTTAGAAGACATAGAGCATCTAGAATAGTGAATAATTACCTACTAGACTCTTCATAAATACCTAAACGAGGTACCTAACTCCTCTTGGAGGAGTATAGTCTATCAGAAACATGCTTCTATTCTGGAAAACCCATGTAATCAGTTGTTCAGCCATTTCTGTTTTAAGAGAGTAGGCATTTTCTTCTGATAAGCATAAAAAGACGTAAATACTCATCTTCTGAATAAGCTTTAGTTATCTTTTTTCTTGGAGATATACTCAGTAAGAGATAAAATTCTTTGTCTTTGTTGTGTTTCATTTGATGTTTTTCTGCCTGAAACCAGTTTTATAAAAACACTAGCTACTTGGGCAGAAATAAAAAATAATTTTTATTTTCATTTTTGTAAAAGGGTGACAAAGAGACTGAGGCAAATGGTGTGTAAATATTGTGTGTTCCTTTCCAATATAATATAAATGAATGATAAAAATTAGTTCAGGATCCCTTGAGCTATAAAAAAATGCCAAAGTATATGCATGTGAATGTATAAAGATACATATTTTGTCATGGTGTTGCCTATATTAGAAAATTACCATTTCAAATCTATTTCCTAGCTAGATTTTACAAAATAAAAATCCTTTGGTATTTATTCCCTTCTTTTAGGACATCTTAAGTCAGAAATTATTCTACATTCCTGTTCATAACAGAACTCCTGGGAATTTTTGCCTTTCTAAATTCAGCATAACTGGTTCCTAGCAAAAGCCACTCAAAGATCAAAGAAGAGACACGCTCACTCAGCACTACAACAAGCAGTATATTTACTCCTTGAATCATTTGCAACACCAAAAGTCGGCACGTATCATACAAGTTAGTGTTGTTACATGATGCTTCTAATTTCTTTCTCCATCTTGAAAGTGACTTGCACAAGAAAACAGTATCTAAATGCAGTTTATAATTTTTACACAGTTTAGGAAATGCTGTAGTTTTACTGGGGTCTGAATTAATGTGTAATGACTAAAATTACTGTATTTTAGCAGTAATAACCTGATATATGTATACACATACCGGAAATCTGACATTTATTTACAATCAGGAATACTGTATCAGTTAAATAAAGCAAGACAAGGTGAAATATAAGAAGCAAAAAGTATGAGTCTATATACTTGTTGGAACACAAATTCCTGTCGTATGCACCTGCATTTTTCAATATTTTCCCTAAGATTTCTATAACTGTCCTTACAGACATAGGATTATATTTAGCAGAATTTTCTAAGCAAACATTCTTCTAATGATAACATTTATAACACTTTGCAGCCATTTTGTCTCATTGAAAGTAAGTGCCAAAGTAGAGTTACGTATGTTGAAAAAAGACTAAATATTTACATAACAAAAACTGGACTTATACTTAATTTCAATTCACTGAGCATGGTTCTCCATTGTTCTGAACCTTAGCCAGCCATTAATAGAAGTAGCAAGAATCCTTAATGTTTTACCTAAAAATAAATTATTCTTAAAATATAATTTGTTTTGCTAAATTGCATATACAGATGTGGTAGCAAATTATTTTCTTTTAACTGTTCTTGATGTTAAAGGGGACACTAAATGCTCCTGAAAGCTTTATTTGTCTTAGGTCTATCAATGCAACAACATTTCTGTGACCTAATGGAGCATTAAACAGTACTAACGTCTCTTGAAGACTTTTGGTGTATTTTTTTTTTAACCTGTAGATGTGATAACTTATTTACTATTGTAATTATTTTGAAGATTAAAAGAAGCTTTTAAAAAACGCTTCTCTTTTCAGCAGTGAGTGATAGTTAACTAAGTCAAAAGGAAATCAATAAAGACAACCTAAGGTCAGAAGTGAGAACGTCAATGCTTGTACACAGCTAAAGCAGCATGTTGGCAGCAGATGAAGTTAGAATTAACATTGTAAGGAAACACTGGATTTTGCTTGTGTACTTTCTCCTGTCAAAAATTCATACATGCAGCGTGCCTGATTCACTCAGGAACAGCTTTCCTTCACTGAGTCAAATCTACTCAGAAGTTAAAATATGTCCCTAAATCATCAAAATATTATGGAAATACTTTTTTTCTTCTGACCTAATTTCCATTAGTTAAAGTTACTGTAAAATAGAGATAAATCTGGTCATATGCAATGAAACATGAATTTTTGACAATGCCATTCATGTCCATTGCTCATTTTCAGTCATGAATATCAAGGATGTAAATTGATATTCTTATTAAACATGCACTTTAAATAGAAAATATATTTGTCAGAAATAGCCTGAAAAGTTTAGGTAGCTCTACCTTCTCTAAGAAAATAATGAAGGGAAAATTGGTGGAGGCGGAGCTGTTAGTGGGAATTTTAATTTTTCATGCCCTTTAATACAGCCTTGGATATGCTCAGTTTGCCTAAACTCTAAGGTCAAGGACTGAGAATGCATGGATAGTATAGCACCAGATCCCCATGAATTTACCCCAGACTGAAACAGAATGCATGATTTTACATTTGGAATTGTGGTGACACAGTTATTATCCTATTTAGGAAAGGGGAGAAGAAGCACATAACTGCTTAGAAAAAAAGACATTATTATAACAGCAATATATATATATATATATATGTACAGTCATAGCTGCTGTCTGGCTCTCTTTCAACACAGAACTTGACCTGGGCTGCTTGATATTCTTAGTTGCAAATAAATTCACACCCAAAGGCAAATGTGATATTCAAAAATAAGCCTCAAAATAAAGCAAAACATCTGAATCCAAAGGAGCCAACATCACAAAATTCCACACAGAACTATTCCTAATATGCTTATAGGAAAAGAAATTTGATCAAGGAGAAAACTGTTGTTTTGTTAATGTGCTTAGTTTGAACGGTGGCAATACAGTTAATATTTCCAACTCACTATATTTATTAAAAGCAAAGTTCTTCAATATCAGTTTATTAAAAATTGATCAGTTACTGAAGCTCAGGAACAACTGCAGAGAGCGGGTAGTAAAATTTCCTTTGTGGTTTACTGCCTATAAAAAAGTAATATAATTAAAATAATTTACTGCTCTGTATCACCTGCAACTGAACAGAGTCTTTGGAAAGGTTTTCTTTCTGTTACTCAAAACAAATTCCCATTTAATATATACTGGTTTTCACACATTTTAGTGGGACAGCCTCTAATTCATACCAATGTGAAAGTAAACTTGCATTCCTTACTGGTAAAAGTACGAGACTGGAAAACCTGAACATTTTCTATAACACAATGTGAAGCAAATAAAGAAAGAGATGCCATTCTGATTTGCACATATTACCAATGTATTACAGCACTGTAAAAGCTATTACTGTTTAAACTTCTGTGTTTATTTAGGCAGGCTTAGAATTAGGGAATTAGACAAGCTTTTTTGCATCCTTCCTTATTCTTGCAAGATACAAAGTAGGAACTTGCTTCCCTTTGCCAGGTTGATTAAGGTTTTGGTCTTGTTTCACTGTTATGTGCCTACAGAGTGACATCCTCAAGCAGATGCATCTTGATGCACTTACAGCATTGAGTAGGTCAGAATTAGTAACTCAGATGACCCTACTGATTAAATCTGGGAATATGGATGGTTGTCATTGATTTTTACATACCCAATATTTTATCCAAGGTCCCTATAAGATGTGAAAATGTTACAGCCACTGACTCACGAAAAATTAACCTATTAGAAATATAAGACTATTTTAGAGGTCAAAAAAGACAAAACAAGCTGAGTTTAAGAGTTTTCCACAACCTTTGCTTTAGATATGTCATATCTTGTGATTCTTAGACCATTGTGTAAGGTGTCATTCTTTTAGAGAGTTATTCTCATTAGAAAATTTCTGAGTATATGTTCTTGAGAAGTCTTTTGTAAAGACTTTTTTTCTAAAAAAAAAGGGTATTGCAAAAGGGTACCAGTTTCAGTGACACGCTTGCACTAATGTCAAACAGGCTACTTAGAGGCAGCATCATTCTGCTTAGCACGGTTAATTTGCTTAAGCCAAGCAGAGTGTTTTTTACCAATCTAGCAAAACTATATGTGACACTATGTGGATGTGAATAAATGGAACTATAAGCAAATTGTAAAATAAAATATTTAAACAAATAAAAAACCACCTTGAACTTAGCATCTGATTATATCTGGTTTACTCTCAAATTTAAGGTAACTTTTCTCTAATTGGCAATCATAACTCTTATACTCCAGCAGCCATTTCCCTTCATCATTTTAGAATTTCAGTCCAATACCAACTAAAAAAATTAAAAACGAAATAATCTGTTGCTATAACTTCTTGTTCAATTTCAGTCCCATTTTGTTTTTTACTCATTCACAGAATGTTTCCTAGACTGTCCTTAAACACATCTTCTAATTAATGCCCTTTAAATATTTTAATATAGTCACCTAAATTCTAAAAATCTTTAATTGTTATTGTTCTGCTTTGTTTTGAAGTTAAAGAACTCGTAATCATATTTATTATAGCTGATTTTGGTAAGGTATTTCTTTCTTGAAAGAGTATGTGTTCTTCCACATAATAAAGATCTCTCAAAAATGTAGAATAACACTGTTTTTCACAGCATCCTAATAGTGACCCCATAAACATAACTGTCAGATATTTCAAAGTGTTGACCAATGCTGTTTAATGTATTCCAGTTACGGAGTAGAATATGACTTTTTACTGATACTATAATGGCTCTGTAAGATTTGTTCAACTCTGCTTTGTTAAAGTACACACCTTGACTGAGCAAACTCAGAACAGTTCAGAAGGAAAGCTGCATTCCTGGCTGAATACAGAAAACGCACTACAACAGTACACTAGACAACTGTCACTTCATTACATAAAGCATCAAAATTATTAAAAGAAACAAAATGGCGAAGAATGAGAAACATGACATGAATACATACCTTTAATATGATACTTCCCCCCTTAACAATAGTTATTTGGTGCTTCGCACCACATACAGAGATTAAAAATTAAGTGGTCGGTCACATTTATTCTGAGGTCAGTAGGATTTTAATTATTCAATATTTTCCTGCATTAAGATCTAAACTTTATTCTAGCTTGCAAAGACAGGAAACAAGGATTCTGTATCATGTTCATCAAGAAAAGGGGACACTGGAGATAACTACTGTGGATAAGACTAAAAGGTTATCCCTAACAACGCTCATGTAATAACCAACTTCTGAATCATATTTCCACCTCTGGCATGGTTAATAATTTTTACTAGACTATGAAATGACCTTGGAATCCTGTAGCTGCTGACATGGATACCCCCTGAAAAATAACAGAGCATTCAGAAATGTAAGTAGTTATATCAAAATTGGCCCACATATTGTAAACTAAGAATAGCTATAATATTATATAGGCAAAGCAGTTGAATGACAACTTCACTGCATTCTAGAATTTCATTTGACTTAAATGCACCTACTTATCTGAAAATTATTCCTTATACTAGTACTGTGCAATCAAGGGAGGACTAGTGCACTACTAGACAAAATTGAAGCATTTCTAATACATATTTGTACTTTCTCTTGCAGTTTTATTTTATAATCGATAGATGCAACTGTTTTCTTTGACAGTAAGGTCTATTTTTTTATCTGTGATAATTTTCTTAATCAGTCTAATACAGTGTAAAGCTGTAAAAAACAAATCCAGAGAAACATATTTCAAAATAATGGCTATGGTAGAACATTAAATTCATTTGCATTTAGAGATGTCCAAAGTAAAATTCACATTTATACTTAGCAGTTTTTATAAATAGACACAAACTTTATAGAAAATTTCTTCACTATATTTAAATACATTCTTTTAATTCAAGAAAGAATTACCATTTGGAAGAAGTGATCAGTTCTTTCTTTATTTTTATTTCTACATGTTAATCTTATGTTACCTCCAATTTTCCCTGAAACTTTCAGCTAAGTAAGTCATTCTTTGTCTCTTATCCTAAGATATTGCATACTTGTTGCACTGCTTAAACAAAACTCCAAGATGTTTCTCTACCTAGACTTGCTGCAAGCAAGACAGACAAGAAAATATCAGTTAATTGAGAGGTTTCTGAGCAGCAAATGCCTGATGCCATTTCTTTTTTAAGAAATTCATTACCAACCATTACCTAACATGCCATCTCAGCAATGACCAAAATTATATTGGAAAATAAAGATTTCTTGGAACTATGCTGAGTTAATCTATACAGCTGATGCAGTAGACAGTTTGGTTACCAAAACCAGCCTTGTCTTGGCCGAATAGGAAGTCATAAAAAGACACTTTACCCAATAAGACAGTAAAGCTCTCTAAAAAATCCTGCAATCTGGTGCAATGCCAGTGTTCTCACTAAGTTTCAAAGCATGCATGATTAGAAAACACTGAAATCAAGACACTTGCATCAGAAATGAATTTGGATCGATATATAAATAAAAAAAGTCAAGCCTTTGATTCCACTTAATTCCTAATGAGATTTAACATTAATAGATGTGAAACAGAATTGTACAGTGGCTTAAATACGTGTTTTGAGGACAAGAGAAATCTACTCTCTACTACTGCACAGCACTACGAGAGTACTAGAATTGGTCATCTGTCTATAGTTACAGTAAAAGCATCAGAAGATTTCTAATTTCCTATCTGCAATTGTATCACATGTTCAAACTGTCAACACAAATGTAGAATCTATCAGTGAAATTTTGTTAAATAATACCAATACAAATAAAGTTAGCACTGTAAATAAAGTTGGTTTTTTTCAGATGAGGGCTATACTTGTATTATTTCTGCTGCTTTTTATACTGTTTTTCTCCATTTACACTGCTACTATTGCTTTTTGAAGAGTGCGTAGATAACATGCTGCTTGTTCTAAAAGCATGCAACTTTACAAATACTTACAAATCCTTTAGCAACTTTGATCCTACAACTCCAAACCCAATAGCCAGTTACAGGTTGTGTTACTTAATTTTCATATGTGGTTGTTACTTAATTTTCATATGTGCCTGTATTTGGCACTTCCTTAGCTGAAAAGTAACAGAAAGCTCATTGTTCTAAAGCAAACCGCAGTAGTTTTTCATAACAATTTTTTTTACTATTCCTCAGGCATCTGTATAATATACATGGCTCAGGATCAAAAACTGTCTTTTACAAAACCAAAACTGCTATGTTATGTTTTCTGTAACCTGATCTTAAGAAGGACAATCTTTGTAAATTCTCCTGTTTACCTGCTGCTTCAATAATAGAATTTTCTGTTTCTGGGACACAAATACTGTCTCCACCTTTAATGAGAAAGAAGCTAGACAGGAAACTACCCAATCTTCATCAGCATGACAATGTGACAACTCATTCAACTAAGGATCAGGTCCTTGCAGAAGAAATTAAACTTTATTAAAGCTAATTAGAAAATGACAGACAAGTTGGTTAAGAGGAGATTGTAGAGACATGGATAAATAGGAAAGGATTTTTAAGAGCCAAGTATTTGAGCAATATCTGGACAGAACACACAAAGAATTAAATACTATTTAATTTTTAATAACAGGACTAGTAATGGGATGACAATGGCAAACTCTAATGTCCGAAATCTGCAATGAAAAGCATACTTTTGTCAAATCACTCAATCTTACTGCCCAAGGTAAAGCATTAAAAATTCAGGAGGCATTTTTGGTCAGTCACTTGCTTATGAATGACAGGAACAAAAGGTGACCAAAGGCAAAATGCAGGCCAGGTTTGCAGTGAAATGAGAAAGCTAACAAACAGCAGAAGGAGAACGTCCCTAACCCAGCATCTTTTGCCTCTAAGTGAAAGCCTGGTATGTAAATCAGTGTGACTGCAGTGATTTTAAGTCATGCCCAGACCCACCTGATCTGAACTCAGTGTTGATCCTGCACCAAGCAGGAGGTTGGACTAGGTTCCTCAGGGATATGGTGATTCTACGGATTGCACTACACCATGGTTTAGCTGCTGAGAGGAAAATGCACAAACATTTTTGCTCATGTACTTTAAACCAGTGGTGGACACTACTCCCAATTCTCCTACCTAAGACTTATGGCCGACAAGGGAGGACAGCAAAGAGGGAAAAACAAGGAATTTGGTGTTTTGTCCTCCTTACTGCTGAAGAAAAGCAATAAAACAGTAGAAGTAATGACTGAAGAGCCTACGCAAAAGTGTAGCAAAAATTTTGCTGAGTTCAGCTCACCAGCCATTTAAAATTCCTCTCCATATTCATGCATTTTATACATATTAGGTGTGATCAAAGAGTAGTTTGGTTTGTTTGTTTAATAAAGGATAGGTTCATTTTGAGTTTCCTGGGGCAAGAATGTGGGAAGTATGTTTGTGTCACAGTAATTGAACAGTCCAATTTGCATGTAATCATCAATATTCCCATGGCACATGGTAATTTTTTAAGCAAATGATACTGGAAACATTCTTTCTTCTGAAATATTCCTTTACTATCAGGATTTCCTCACGAGTGACTCAAGAGAATGTGGCAACCATATTATGCTTTCATTGGGTTAATTACAATTTATTCAGTGTTTACATTATTTAAAAGTGTTATTTCAGTTTTCCTCAGCAGTATATCGTTCATTAACATTAGAAAGCAAGTTATTAGATTAAGGATAATTTGATAAGCTTTTGCTTTATTCTTGACTTCTAATTACAATTACCAATGTCTACAAAGCTAGAAATAGATAATAATAAAAAAAACCCAAAACAATAAACATATTTTTCCAGCTCTTGCCCAAAAGCCAACTGTAACTAAGAGTATTCAATACTTAATATTAAGACAAAGTATGTCATAAAATGTGGTGTCATTAAATCATGTGTATTAATCTTTCTATCATGTTGAAAGTTAAAGATGATCGCATTGATTTTTCCAATGCAAAAAAACAGCACCTCTCAAGATAAATGTCCATTTGCATCTGGACATAATTTATAGTGCCCTACGGGTAAAACTAGAACCAATCTTCTTTTCAGTAATTTTACTTTTCAGTTAAGTCTCTTCTAACTAACGTCTGATATTTATAGTTAATACCAAGGAACGGTAAACAGAGACGATCCTGCTTATACTTATTGCTGTAACAAGCCAAGTCAGCTCACTTTCTTATGTACCAAGTTGGAGGGTCAGAAGCAGAAGAGCATAGAGGGGCCACACCTGTGGGGAGGAGAGGACAGGACAGGTGACCCAAAACTGACTAATGGGGTATTCCGTCTCATCTACATCATGGTCAGTATAAAAGCTGAGGGACCAAAGAGGTCAGCCTCTTTTTTGAATGGCCAGCATCTGTGGAGAACTTTGTCTGTTCATCTGTCTTTGATCCTGGTATGTGCGTTCCTGAATCTACATCCAGAATCCAGTTCCCATACATCGCTGAGTCCAGTCTGGGACTTTCCTAGTGCCCACCACTGATGTGATTGTCATCCTGGAAGCTTGATACAGGATTGTATATATTGTATCTATTCCATTATTTTCTTATTAATATTATTATATTTTCCTTTTATTATTCTATTATTAATATTTATTTAAGTAGTTTAAGTTTCTTTTCAACTTCTAAGTCTCTCTCTCCTTCCTGAAGGGAGAAAGGCTAAAGAGAACATCTGTCATTCATTTTAGTGGCCAGCCCAGCCCGAACCATGACACATAGACACAAATAACTATGCTACACAAAGGAGAGAGTTATTTTTATTTTAAAAGTATTTTTTCATTTTTGGGCTTGCAAAATAACCTTGAAAAATATAAAAACTGTAAATGACTACAGGGTAAGTTCATCCTTTGACTGTACCATTGTACTTGCCTACTGGTAGAAAAAGTCTGTTGTCTGCATCATTGCTGTAGATCCCAAATACTTAGAGCTCTGAATACTCAAAACTCAGTTCTCCAATATAGGTTTGTTAATAAAATAAAAAATAATAAACATGATCCCCTCAGCTTTGGGACAATATCACGGGTAAAGTTAAAGTTGCCCCCCCTCACCAGATCCACATTTAGGACCTTATTGTTGCAGCAACTCTGAACAACTTTGGGCAAAAGAAAAATATTTTTATACAATTACATAAAACAATATGGATCTTGATGTCTTTATCAAGTGTGAATAGGTCAATTTAAAAAGCACAGACTAATAGAATCTCTCTTAGTTCTACAGCAATACTACTAAATCTTAAAAGTCAGTGGCTAGTGACAGGAGTTCTATGCATTAAGAACGAAGTATTTAGAAGATTTCAGTAGCATGTAGTAGTAAATGAATAAAGTTGTAGTATGAATAAAATAGTAGTATGAATAAACACACAGGCTTTGAAGCTTTTTTTACACTACATTTAGAGTGCTGTAGTATCATTGATTTCCGAGACAGTACTGATTCACAAGCATACAAGTAAGAGGAGAGGCAATTCCAGAAAAATGTCATCCAGAAATATAGATTAGAAAAAACAGCTAAAGGCAGCTTTTAGTTTTCTTCTTTGTAGGATAACATAATTTGATATATTGCTTTTTTTGAAAAGAGGAATTAATCCAGTGGGATTTGTTCGGGAAAAATGCCTTTTGAAAGTAGTAAACATCAATGTCCCAATGTAAGAAGAAATCTATGTAGTTGTCATATGCAATATAAAAGGTTGGCCTTTCAATACACTTTGTATTCCTGACATGCAGATACACGTTAATGTACCAGCTATAGTGCTTTAGTAAAAACATCTTTTCCAATTCTTAATCCAGCCTCCTAGAAATGAGTGGCTGACACTAAAACCCTTCAAACAGCTTATACTCTCAAGTGGGATTTGTGTTTTATATGTACTTGTCATTGTAATGGAAAACACATTGTCCTCATGCCAGGTTCTTAAAGTAAGGAGGGCCCTGTACAACAAATATAATAGTAATTCCAGGATTTACAAAGTAATGGAAATAAGGTTTCCCTTAAGAGTGGATTTTAGCTAATCATGTAAAAGGATTCCATGCTCCCTTTAAAAAAACCCACAGTTTTTTAATGCAAATAAGGATGAAATGCAATGCATTTATAAAAGCTTGGGATGATTATGGAAATAGACACAATTATACAATAGGGTTGTGAGTTTATCTGTGGGATTTATATTCACAAACCTTACGGATTCCATTCAAATCTGTGAACTCTGTATATATGCAAAACTGAAAACTTCAGTAGAAAGCTGATCAATGCTCTTTCCTTATTCTGTCTTGGACTCCAATTCCTAAGAGCTTCTGTCACAAGGCTAGTAATCCCTGGTCACTGATTTAAGTGCAGTTCCACTGAACATGTAATTATTCTAAAATATAAGGACTTGGATTGAGGACTGGTTGTCAGGTCAGTCTGGCAATGAATTCACCTCAAAAATGTCTGTAATACTAGATGGAGGCATATTAGCGAGGAAACTCTTTTTAGCCTTCTTCAACAGCTTGGACAAATAGACATCTACATATATCAAAAACTTAATGGGAAAACCCTACCTCAATGAACTCTGTAAAAATATTATATAATCTCAAAAAGGGGAAAGAATACTACATGAATTTAAGGAAGTGTATATTCAGAAAGTTTGTTGATATTTAACTACTTCTGTTCTAATTCTTAAAATCAGTGGTAATGTTTAAACACTCCACACAGCCGTTTATTTTTTAAAAAAAACATTTTTGTACATTGAAGCTAAGGTAATAAGCATTAATAAGGATTAAATAGCTGAACTGATCTAATAATCCCTGCCTTTTAAAAGGAGTAATTTTTTTCTGTCATATACCGTCTCCTTTCTCTGTCCCTCAGCATATTTATTTACTTTTCTGAGTCAGCTTTCTGCCATTTGAATGATCTCATTTGCCTTATCAAGGAGGTGAAACAAGAGATGAGGCCCAGAAAAAGGGAAGAAAGTGGAAGGAATGAGTATGTGGTCCAGAGTGAAGAAAGACTTAAGAGGGTCTGGGACTGTTTTTAGGGACTGGCTAACCGCATCCTGTTACAAATAGCTCTACCTCAAGCAGTAGAGGCAATCAAGATCCTTGAGATGACAAACTGGATATATTAGGTGAAAACTCTATATTAAAGTGACTATATGGCCTCTAATACAAAATATCTTGTTTAGAGGTAACTAAGCTGTGTTGAGGTAGGATGGGACTATTAGAAATAACTTGTTCTGTCTGTTTGCTCATGCTGCTGCAGGCCACCTAGTAGACGAGAATTCTCAACTTCAGCAAGACTCTGTGAAAGGTCTTATTGAACATTTATCCGACAGTGGAAGTGTGACAGAATAAAAAAAAAGCAATTGGACTAAATTCTAGCTCTCAGGATGGAATGCTATACAGACAATATATATCTTTGAATCAAACCTAGACATTTTCCCTGGGTTCAGTGGCAGCATGTGTACTCAGCCTGAAGTGTAGAAGCTTAAAATAATTGCAACACATAAATGATATCAGGAGACATGTCAGACAGGATGCTTGACCAAATCCAAACATGAAACAATAAAAGACCACAAGGATCCAACTACCAGAACTAACATAGCCTTGTTTGTTTTTAAAATACGTATTAAAAAACATCTAGCAGTTTCACTGGAGCAAGACCAGAGGCCATAAGTTAATAAATGTTTCATACAAAAATAAATGGCAACTTTCTATTAAAAGAGGCGACTCAAACAGCCTGTATCATTGCAATCACTGTAATGAATACATTCCACTAACAGAATTCTCCACTGATCAGTGCAAATCTAAGAGGATTTCACGTCCTTTTTTCAAAGGTAAGAAAGGGGCAAAGACATCACTTAGCTATCCTAATTGACAAGTCACAATCACTAGCAGAATGGCTCTGATAACAATGTGGATTCAGTGGAACCATTACTGGTTTACACTGGATTATGCTAAAGAAGAATCAGAATCAGATCTGGGGTTTAAAGGTGAGTGCAAAACAGGGAAGGAAAAAAATCCCCTGGTGTATATTAACACAATGTGGTATAGATCCATCGTCTATAATACATTGGCTTGCTTTTAACTCTCAGCCTGAAACCAAATCAATTTCAACAGTTTGTGCTGGACAGAGACCAATTGCTAACCTTCTTTCTCCTCTTTCCTGCTGCTTAAGAGGGCTACAAATAATGGTTTAAAATTACTCTCAAAGATCTTCCCACATAACTTTCAGAGCAGAAACCAAAGTAACTTAAATGATCAAAAATAATTTGCAATGCAAGGTGAAATGTCTCTGAAATAAAGAGAAAAGAAAAATAATGGGTAAAATTAATCCAGAAATACCAATGGTCTGCAGTCAATGCAAGTGAATTCTAAAACAAATTCAAAAACAGGAAAGGAAACTTCCTAGTATGTACTAATGTATTACAGAACAGTTACCATCATTCTGGCATTGCAAAACAACTATAAATCTGGTTAACTAGCCAATTAAGTGGATTTTGTATCTGCTGTGCATTGCTAGAGAAACAAAATGGGTGGAGCACAATGACAGTTCTGGTTGTGTGCATATTAGGGCTGAAGTGTTTGAGGTCTTTAACAGTCAACCCTTTCTGATATTGTTACATGAAAAAAACAATACAACACCCCCCCCCACAATACCCAGAAATCTATATAAAGCTAATAGTGCAAACCTAATAAACTTATTACAAGAGAAGAACAAAGTTTGTTCTTAAGGCCTAATTCTCAGTTTGAAGTCTGTATAAATGCTGGTACTGTTTCATATCTGCTCTGCACTTAATACACACAATTTAGCAACGTAGGAAAGTTTAGTAAAATATTTAAATATTTGCTCAACTTCAAGAGAAGAGGTCACTTACACACCTATTATGTACATTGCTGAAGTGAAATTTATGCCTAGATATACACAACACCTATAACCAGAATGTTATGCCTACTTCAGTCTCAGTGTAATGAATTATAATGCAGGTTTCAATATTTCACCATCTTACAGAATTTCACTCATCAGGGCTGAAAAATCTTCTATCCTGCTTTTTGTGATCAGATCAGAAAAGTGGGTTTGTTTGTGTTTTCACAGACAAACCTGTACATTTTTTTTTTTTAAATTACACCTGAGAGTTTGAAGAATATTAGGTTGGCTTCCAACAGTTATTCATATGTAAATGTAGCATGGATCAGCAGATGTTTCTGCTCAAAACTTCTTACAGCTCCGGAAAGTCTTGGGTCTTAATGATGAGCCATTATTCCCAAAAAGTCACAGATTAAATAATGAACTTGGATCTTAAGTATACTATAAAGTTCTGTGCAGAAAGAAGATACATAAAGGCAGCTTTTGGAATTAAAAACTAGACTAAATTTTGCAGACAGAGGCAGCCTAGATAAAACATATCTTTCACTGGATCAGTGTTGGAGAGTTAAATGTAAGATTCACTGGTGTAACTGTCACAATGTTTACCAGTATTTTGGAGCGTGGAAGGTGAGATGTGCTGTCATTTAGTCATGAACTAAATAATGTATTGTACATACACAAAGATAAACACTGACTGTAAGAGTTACACATATATTCAGATGCTTAAAGATACAGATAAACAGTGGGTTTTTTACAAGTTTTTTGCATCTAATAAAATTGACATCACTCAAATCCACCTGGAAGTCTCATGATTTTGCTTCTGTTACAGGAGAAAGCAGTTTTAGATAAGACTTTTTAAGTGTCATTGTATACTGTTAAGGTAGACTTTCTGATGAGCATAATAAGTGGGATACAGTATTTTTAAAAAATGACTTAAGTGCCACAGACAGTCCTTGGAGGATGTGCTTACTTCATGAAATGTTGAAACTCATGTAAGAATCTAACAGAACAGGCCTAGAAGAAACACGTTACTAAATATATATTAGAAGCCTGAAAAACATGTCCCAAGATAAGAAATACCATCATTTTAACTACTCATACTCCAAACTCTGTAAGGATTTGATGACCATTAGTATTTTAGGTATGGATTTGCCAAGGGAAAATCACAATCATCACTGCCTGCAATTAGCTATACATCTGGATTAAAATCTCGTTCTTCTCCACTTGTGTTATGGCT